>JANKOE010000009.1:51451878-51485850 GCA_026284465.1 Erythroxylum citrifolium | reverse complement strand
GGCACTACTCTAACAATCTTACGGTACTGTACACACATAAGTCGACTTACACCAGTGGACAAGTCGACTTATCAGTACCGAGCAAGCATAAGTCGACTTACACATGGTACAAGTCAACTTATCACTTACACTGTCTTCCCGGTCCATCCCGACCCCTTCCAAATGACACTTTCATTTCATCATTGTTATTCTTTCTTTTGAATGTATGATATGGATTGGATACTGATGGATTTGGATTTTATGATTATGTTCTAAACTTCTTTAGGAATTTGTTCTTGAATCAATGTTAATGTGATTTCTTTTTATGTTAATACAATGGGTATTGTGATTATTTTTTGTATTTGCATGCTTCGGTAACAAATCAAGAGAGTGAACCAATAGTAAAATGATTAAATTAGGTAATGAGAGTTAAACAATCTAATAGATCATGCAAATAATGAAATCGGTAATTTATATGAAGAGAGATCTCATGAGAGAACTTGATAGTCTATTAGAGGGCTTAAGATCTAACTAGATGTTTGGGCTTGTTGTTAATTAAGAGATTGCCAATTCCATAATTTAATTAGGATTTATGATTTAGGGTTTAATGATTCGAGAGAGAGTAATCCACCCTTCAAAAGTCTAGGATTGATACCATATTAACTTAAAAGTAATCATATTAGCATTTAATGATAAGATAAATCCCCCTTCTCATAATCTGTTAATCTTCCTTGTGTGATTTTTTATTGTTCATTGGTGGTGCTCAATTTTGATTTCTTTGTGTTAGTTTTACAATTTCATTTTCAATCAATCCATATTCACTTATTTACTTTACTATTTTGTTTAGTTTTTCTTTTCATATTAATTATCCTTTAGGCCTTAAACAAATTAGAATTTGATTAGTCACCAACTCATCGAAGGATTGACACCTCACATACTACACACAAAACCCGTGCACTTGCGATATATTAAGGGATAAAAAATTGTAAAACTTGACCACTCGATCAAGTTTTTGGCGCTGTTGCTGGGAAATTAGTAGGATTATTTTAATTTTTTTAGTCTAAGGAGTTTTCGTCACTCTTGTGTCCGTGTAATTGTATGAACACGAGAGTTACTAGAAGTTAGAGTCAAATAGCTGAAACTTTAGAACTTTACATCACGCTATTAGAGCGACCAATCTGAAGGGTTAGACGTGAAGAAGAAGAGAATACCGAAGCAACCATGGCTGAAGAATTTCATCAAGAGTTTCAACAAAGAGGAAACTAAGAGAGCCAACCACGGACATTCATAGATTTCATGAGACCAAGATTTAATGCGACCAATCAAGGTGTCACTAGACCACTTGTTCAAGCAATTTCGTTTGAAATAAAACCAGTTTTATTAAACATGCTGCAAACTAATATTCAATTTTACTGGCTAACTATTGAGGATCCTAACATTCATATAGTCAATTTCTTACAAATATGCGATACTTTCCAATATCATGGGATGTCGAAAGATGTTGTTAAGATGAGACTCTTCCTAGTCACACTAAGGGATAGAGCTAAGGCATGGCATCACTCATTAAGTCCCATAAATGTTATAACTTGGGAACAATTAATGCAAGCGCTTTTAGATAAGTACTTCCCCCTCACGAAGACTATAAAGATAATCAAGGAAATAAAAAACTTTCAACAAAATGATGGAGAGTCACTTTATGAGGCTTGGGAAAGGTACAAAGATTTGCAAAAGAGGTGCCCTCACCATAACCTACCTAAGGAGTTCCTTTCGCAAACTTTCTATAATGGAGTGAACCCACTTACTCGAGGCACCATTGGTGCAACATCAGAATGATCTTTAATGAGGAAGACGATGGATGAAGCGGAATAGTTTTTAGAGGAAATAGATAGTAACAATTGTCTTAGACTATGAACAAAAGTGATAAAGCAAACACAAGTAAGAGGGAGGTGAATTGTGCGTGACTTAAAAAATTTTGCAAGTTACTTTAGATTAGTATAAAGACAGGGCCCTGTTAAGATTTTAAAAAAAGTTGGAGCCTATATAGAACCCTATTAAATGACAGGAGCCTGTTAGACGATTGGAGCCTATTAAACGATAAATCCTATTAAAACAATTTAAAACAAAAGAAAGACGCCTGTTAAAACTTAAAAGAACCTCTTATAAGTTAAAAACAGAAGGAGCTTCATATAAAAGTGAAGAAACCTCTTACAAAAATGAAAATGCAAACAATATACTGGAAAAATTTAAAAGTTAAAAAGTGAGAAAGGAACGACGTAGTCAATTTATACTAGTTCGGCTTATAACCTAAGCCTAGTATAGTCCCCAAGTATCCAACTTGGTCGTTTCACTGAAATCCCAAGTAGTAATTTGACGAGCCTCTTGAAGCTTACGGGTACATATTTTTCAAGGTTCTCGAACCTTCCAAACTAGTAGTATTTGGCTAGTTTCTGCAAGCTCTCAACAAATGAAGAAGTAATTTCTTCAATATGAGCTTCAATGATCTTTCTCAATAGAGCATTTTCATTTTCTGAGGCACAAGGAATTTGATATAGATATAACTTTTGATGCTGCTGAAGTATTTCAAGAATCTGACACATGCCCCGCTTTTCGCAAAATGCAGTGGTCCTTTTTAAAATAGTCATTTTATTCAACTAGTCGTTGCTTCATTTCTATTTCTAGTTGACTTTGAATCTTTAGAATTATCTCTGCTAGAATCTTCCAATAATCAACTGTTAAAAGAAATCTAGAGCTGATTGACGAAATATATGATTAGTAGGATCCTTCTGGATTTTGTAAAATAGATAAGGTCAGTTCATAAAGAAGATTCCTACAAGAAAGGAAGTATTTATCATATGATTTTATTTCCTTTTGAGAATTATAACCTTACTTATACAAGGAAATAAATCTAATTTGAATGAAGCATTTATCCTATGATTTTATTTCCTTTTGAGAATTAGATCATTAATAATATAAGGAACTAAATCCAATTTATGATTTTATTTCCTTTTGAGAATTAGATAGTTAATAATATAAGGAAATAAATCCAATATGAATGAAGTATTTATCCTATTATTTTATTTCTTTTTTAAAATTAGACCGTTAATAATATAAGGAAATAAATCCATTTTAAAATTTGAAATATTATATGGTCATCATCAAAATCATTAATAACAAACCTTGAGCTAATAAGAAGTAGACAACATACAATCCTTCGTGAGCAAAAGGTAGATTTAGCTGTTGACCTAATCACTAAAATGTAAGCTAATAATTTGACCTGACAGCTAAATAATATGAAAACTTCTTCTTCAACTCTAGTGAAAGCTATTCAGCAAAGATACGAGCTGTGTGGATAAGATAACCAGGACACCATTGATTGCTTTTTGATGAAAGACTAGGAATCATAACAAATTAATTATATGGGAGTGCAATTTAATTGAGGAGGGGGAGCAACCCCTACTCAAAAGCATATAACCCTGGGTGGAAAAATCACCCAAACTTCTCTTGGTAGAATAATGTCGGAGGTCAATTTAGACTTCTCTTGGTCGAAAAATGAAAGAAGTCAATCCTTAAAGTTTCTTAAACTTCATAATTAAGTCCGACTAAATTTAAATTAGTTTTCTCTTTTAACTGCTCTTTATTTGTAACCTATTAGATTCCTAATATGTTGGTCATGATTACAAATTAATAATTTTAATTTATAATTAGAATTTAAATTTAAAACAACTTTTAATTTATCTTTAATTCTCCAATTAAATAATTTAGAATCATAGATCGAGATTGACATCTTGCATCATGTCATGGCCATCTAACTATTAAGAATAACAAAGTAGTTTGACTCAACTTTTCTATGCATGTTTATAATATAAAATTTAATTATTTCGTCATCCAGTGTTCCAATTGAATATAGAATATGAATATAGTGTCTATTGTTTTTAAATCTAATCAAATTCGTTTTTGTTAATTAGTAATTGATTTACAATTGATATTTGAAAATACCTTTTTAAATGTCAATTTATTTTGGCTAGAGAATTCCTTAAATTACTACTAGTAAAAAACAGTGAAAAATCCTCTTTAATTACTTTAGAGTGATGAATCCTTTATTGACTTACTCAATTATCTCCATATGGTTCATACTATATCAAAGTACTATTGGCTAAGCTACTCTATATAAAATAAGTCATAAGTAGCATTAAAACATAATAATTCTCACATAAGATACCTTAGTAATCTCAAATATAAAAAATCAATTCATCATAATGAGGAAATCCATAGGCACATAAGTAATATTTCATTTGAGATCCTTATAATCAAATCAGTTCAGTAAACTTATTCTCTAATAAGTATTCACACATTTGTTTAAGTATTTCTTACTTTACTTTGTTAGATCAATTACTTTCATTAATATCTCGTTTTGATGAAACTACAACTAAGAACAATTTAGATATAATATATAAATGCAAATTGAATCTCATAATTTTAATTGCATCATAATTTTAATTACACATTTATTAGTTCAAAGATTTTATATTTAACATTAAATGTAATTAACAAAATACATAAAGATAAATAATACTTTTGTTAATTAAAATAATAATATCATACATAAAATTGCAACTTACGGATTGGCTTGTATGTGAACTTGTAAAGCTACAGAGACAATTACATTGAAATGTGTTTCTTAAAGAAAAAATAAATAAAAACAAGGTAGTTTGTTAAAGAAAAGTCTGTATTTTATGGTTCGACCTAATTACATTGAAATGTGTTTGATGCTTGCACTCTTTAGGCAGGAGTGTTGGTGGATGTAGTGAATAAAGGCGAACACGAAATCATGGGAAGGTATTGGATAATAAAAGCCAATTTGACGCTTGTTTGATAGCAAGCACTGTATTTGTGTGGTTCTGAAAATGAAAAATATGTACTAAAATCTAAATAGAGTGTGGAAATCTCATAACCAAATAGAACATGGATTAATGACGGTTATAGCGTGGATAATGCTCTGAGATAAGCAGATTCGGAAAAAGACGTGCTCGTATCACTTGAAGATGCTCCGGAAATTGTGCCGTTTCCTTGAAGAACGTTATACGTGACGGGAATAATATTCTTTTAGAATTGTAAAAAAAAAAAGGTGAAATGTTTGGTAATTTTGTTTTCATTATTTATTTGAAAATCACAATATTTTTATTTTTATTTTTATAAACTGATTTATTATTAATTAAATATATTATCTCATTTTTAGTATTTAATTAATAATAAGAACTATGATTGAAATAATTTAATTTAATTTAATTTTATAATTAATCTAAAATTTTACATAAATATATTTCTAGATTTAATTTAAAGTTTTTCAAATACATAAATTTCAAAAAATTAAAAATTTTATTTATAAAATAAAATTTTAAATTTTAATATAAAATTATAAATAATGACATTAATTTTAACAATATACAATATAAATTCACAAATAAATATTACCTTATAAATAGACATTTTAAAAAATTTTAATTATTTATTTTAATAAACTATATTAATATTTATTAATAGATTATTATGAGATAATAAAATAAAATTAATTCATTAAATTTTATATATTTTAAATTTTATTTAACATATAATTATTATTAATATACCGACCATTAGCAATTAAATATAAAACATAAATAAGAATTAAGAAAACGAAAATGAAATCAGATGTCCTTTAGTTTTTTTTTTAAATGATGTCCTTTAGTTAAAAGTTTTAGAAACTAGGAAAGCCTGATCCCGGGTCCGGAAGGGATCCAATACCCGCCAACTTAAAACCTAATACTAGCATGATCTATTTATTAGAAAATTAAGCTTGGGCCTAATACGCTAAGTGAGTGAAATCGATCTTTTTTTTTTAAACGGTAGCGTGGCGCTCAGCGCATATTATTCATATCGAAAGAGAGAACGTTACATAGAAATGATGGGGGGCATACCCCCCATTCAAGACCAGACATAGAGTCGGCCGCCCTAGCTATCGTATGAGCAACCAGATTCGCTGATCTCTTAACAAAAGCAGCGGAAATAAACTGATGCTCTCTAATAAGAGCTTTACAATCCTCAATGATCACCGAAAGATAGGAAGGAAAAGTCTGTGTGGAGGTCAAAGAATGGGTAATGATTTGACAATCCGTTTTCACACAATAGGAACAAAAGAGAGGCTTTTGATCCAGCTTAACGCTTCCCGAAAACATAACGCTTCACCTATAAGGGGGTCCCGCCACCCTGGTAAAAGCACCATCTTGCCCCCACAATTAAGCCCGCGGCAATCTCGAATCACCATTCCTAAGCCGTAAAGACCAGAGGGGAGAAGCGCCACGTCGACGTTACATTTAAACTGGTTCTGTGGTGGAGCTTGCCATTGGGAGAGATGTGTGTTAGGAATTTGGGCTGAAGTGGTGAGTTTCCTTGATTGAGCAGTCGTCCAATCTAACAAAACTGTGATGGCTCGACGAAAAATGGAGGAGGGGGTCTGGGTTTTCTGCTGCCAGACTACTTCGTTTCGATAGGTCCATAAACTCCATAGAATCATGCAAGTGTACTCCTGTTGTGCTGTTGAACTACTAAGCATAAGAGAGACAAGCCTTTGGGTAAATGTTCCAGTATGAGACAAATGCCAAGTCACATCGGTGAAACGCCAAACAGCAATAGCAAAATCACAGGTAAGAAATAGATGATGTTCAGACTCTGTAGGGCCATCACAAATGGGGCAAGAGTCAACAATGTCAATGTGTCTACGGTGGAGATTGGCTCTACAGGGAAGTGTATTCCTCAAAAGGCGCCAGAGGAAAAATTTAACTTTACCTGGAATGTGAAGTTTCCAAAGCTTCTCCTAAGGAAAATCTATTACTCGAAATTCAACATTCACGTTCTCCACAGACAGTCTATAGCCTTCTTTGACCTTATACTCTCCTTGGTTATTAAGGATCCACATCCAATCATCTTTAGGCCGGGAAAAGCTAAGGGGGATCTGTAATATCAGCTCGGCATTGCGGTGGTCAAAAACTTGTCTGATGAATGTTTCATTCCATCGGTTATCCTGAATGAGATCAGCGACATATGCAATTTGGTTGGTATAAGGCGACTGTATAAAGGGATCCCCATCCACCATTAACCAGGGGTCCTTCTAAATATGAATATCGTGCCCATCCCCGACCTGTCGTCGACAACCCTGAAACAGTAATGATTTGGCCTGATAGATACTATGCCAGATTTGGCTTGGGTTATTCCCCAACGTAGCTGAAAAGAAATCAGTCGTAGGGAAATATCTGGCTTTGAGAATGGTGGCTGCCAGTGAGTTCGGGAATTTAAGCAACCGCCATCCTTGCTTTGCCAAAAGAGCGAGATTAAAGTGCCGCAAATCTCGGTAACCCAAGCCCCCATGAATTTTTGGTAAGGCAAGCTTCTTCCACTGTAACCATCGTAAGCCTTTGTTGTCGCGGCCTCCCGTATGCCAGAAAAAGCCGTTCATCAAGGTTTCTAACTCCTTGCAAGTATCCAGTGGGAGTAAAAAAAGAGATATGAGGTAGTTAGGCATAGCCTGGGCAACCGTCCTCAACAAGATGTCTTTCCCGGCTTTAGATAACACCTTTGCCTTCCATCCCTGCAGCCGCTTCGTAAGCTTTTCGACCACATACTAAAAAACCTGTCGTTTGCCTCTACCGATGACAGAGGGCATGCCCAAATAGGTAGTAAGCCTCTCTACCTCCTCAACCCCCAATACTTGACAGATTAAGGCCTTCACTGTAGAGGTAGTATTAGGAGTAAAAGATATACCTGATTTGAGGATGTTGATTTGTTGACCCGAAGCGTTCTTATACAGTCGCAATATAGTTTTTAAATGTATCGCCTCTTCTATCGTAGCTCTTGTAAAAAAGACAGCATCGTCTGCAAAGAACAGATGCGACACTGGAGGGGCACCTCTTGCGACTACAGTTCCATGAAGGTGGCCTTGAGCCTGTGATTTTTGTAAGGTCGCCGATAATCCTTCTGCGCAGAGAATGAACAAATAGGGGGATAGCGGGTCGCCTTGGTGTAAGCCTCGATTAGGTAGCAAAGGCCCGTATTCGTCGTTACCACGCACAAAATAATAAGAGACCGAGGTTACAATATGTATAACCTTGGAGACCCATATTTCATGAAATCCGAGCTTCAGCATGATCTGCCGCAAGTAGTCCCATTCAATTCGATCATAAGCCTTGCTCATATTTGTTTTCAATACCTGTGAACCCACTTTACCCTGAGTCTTCCGTTTGATAGAGTGAAACAACTCATATGCCATAATAATATTATCAGTAATTAAGCGAGTGGGAATAAAAGCAGTTTGAGTATCTGAAATAATTTGGGGTAACACCTGCTTTAACCCGTTGGCTATTACCTTGCAGACAATACGATCGGTGACATTACTCAAGGAGATAGGCCTTAAATCTGCAATCGTCTTGGGAGCCTTTTTCTTCGGTATAAGGATAATGTTTGTTTCATTCAGCCCGGGCATATTAGCATCTCCAGTTAATGTGCGAAGACATTCCTGACTCATGTCTGTTCCAACTAAATCCCAGTATGTCTGAAAAAAACCTGGGTTAAAACCGTCAGGCCCCGGCAACTTATTAGGATGCATGGAAAACAAGGCTTGTCGGATTTCTGCTTCAGTATACGAGGCCATTAAAAGGGCATTGTGCAAAGGAGTAACCTTACGTTCCACATTGTTAAGAATCGGGCTGATATCTCCCTGCGTAGACGTGAAAAGTTTCTGAAAAGAAGACAGAAGCAAGCTTGGTAAACCTGAGTCCCAGTCGAGCCATTCCCCACTAGTGTTTTTAAGCTTGGAAATGAGGTTCTTGCGATGTTTGTGAGAAGCCATCAGATGAAAGAATTTCGTATTTAAATCCCCTCTGCTAGCCAATGTTGTTTAGACCGCTGTTTCCAGTACATTTCCTGTTGGAGTAAGAGCTCACTGTAGTGTTTTTCTGCTGCATGCAAGGACTCCATGTTGACTGTCGATTGGCGACGTAGATGTGCCATCTGCTGTTTAATAATGTGAAGTCGACGGTGAAACTCTTGTTTTTGTGATTTTGCCCAAATTTGGAGGTCTTGAGAGCAGAGACGAAGTTTGTCGTGGAGGGAAGCAATTGGGCGTTGCGACCAACCCTTATGGATTCTTTGTCGACACTCGTCTTCGACAGTCCAGGCGTTTTCAAAGCGGAAGCGGCGTTGAACAAACTTCTTCACATGAACGCCCAGGGATAAGAAGATGGGTAGGTGGTCGGAGGAGTCTGTTTGAAGAACCGATACGTGTGCCAGGGAGAACAATGAAGACCACGCGATCGTCCCAACAGCCCTATCCAATCGCTCCCGCACCATGGCTGAGTCATGTCGTCGATTTTCCCAGGTAAATAAGGAACCCTCAGCCCCCAAATCATACAAGTGGCAGTCCTGCAGGGCCTGTCGGAAGCCCTCCATGAGTGCGCGAGGATGAGCAGCGGTACCCTGTTTCTCGGAGGGGAACATGATATCGTTAAAATCGCCAATAACGCACCATGAGAGCGCTGACTTGGATTGGAGTTGACGCAATAACTCCCAGCCCTTCCACCGATTATGACGTTCAGGAAAACCATAGAAGCCAGTCAAACGCCACCGGTGAAGACCTTGAAAGCCCAACCGTTTTTGAATAGACAACATTCTGTTTTTGGGTATTTTAGTTTCCAAAAGAAAAATAAAATTGGGTTTCTTGTCGGACACAAGGTCCATTAAGGCTCGGACCGTATGGGGGTTCCCAAGCCCTCGACAGTTTCAACTTAAAGTACTCATGGATTGCGGTGGGCTTCGGAAACAAAGCCCACCAAAGTCAAGTTTTTTGGCCCATGGTCGGGAGTACTGGGGGTAGAGTCGTCCTCCATAGCCTGAGAATCAGACGCCGTTGCTTCTTGCACACGTCGGCGCTTGGGGTCCACTAGCGTGATTGTGTCTGATGGCGTGCAAGGCAGGGGAGCACCATTTGCGGGATGTGGGAGGCGCGCATGCGCTGGCTGGAGCAGCTCATGATGGTTCCGTGTGGCACTACTGAGTGGAGTGACAGAGAGGGGGCAAATCCCCTGATTGTCGTCGACCCTGGTATGGTGGTCTTCGGCCATAGGTATCACCGGAGGGGGGTCAGATATCACCGGAGCAACAGTGGAACGATCTGGAGGAGCCGCCATCAAATCTTCTTCCGATTTTAGCCAACGGGCTCCCACCTGGGTTGGTTTCCGGGAGTCCGCTTTCAGCCATGGACCATAGGCAAACTGGTCCCGTGGTATCTGGGGGTGGGCATACAAAAGGGGACAAAAACGATCCGTGTGGCCAATGATGCCACAGAAATAGCAGAACGTATTCAGACGTTCGTATTTAAAATCTAAACAAATTTTTTCCCCTTGTGGTCGCTTGACAAAGAGTTTTCGTTTGAGGGGTTGGCGGATATCGATGGTCACCCGGATTCGCATGAAGTCACGCCAATAATGCGTGAAATTCCTGGGGTCTGATTCCAGAAAAACGCCAATATAGTTGCCAGCATCCTTGGCCAGTCATTCAGACATAAAGCCATGTGGTATATTATGAACTTGAACCCATAAAGCTAACCGGACCAGCTCAACTTGGCGAGGGTTCTCATTAGGTTGGAGTTGATGTAGCAACAGGGGCATTTGTTGATAGTTCCATGGGCCATCCCTCAGCACTCTGTCCACATCCAGGGGATGGAAGAACTAGAAAATGTAGACATTATTCCCTAGTTCTTTAACCAGCATTCCTTTACCCGGACGCCATATACTTGCGATAATCTGTTTAAAAATTGGAAAGTTGATCATCTTCTCCGTGACCAATCGCCCAACAACACAGTATTGCCATTCCGTTCCTGTGGGACCCTGGTTGCCAGTTGGTGGATCACCATCGTACTCCAGGAGACCGTCGTCCTCTTCAACATGCAGACGATGATAAAAGTCATGCACCAGGGAAGCCTCGTCAGATGCCGCAGCCATAACAAGGGAGAGAAAAAGAGGGGATACAAAATAGTGTACCGTAGGGAGGGAGAGAAAGGAAGCACTTGTTATCAAAAACAAGAGAAAGAAAGCTCGAAAGGGCGAGCAGTTTTTTGAGCTCAGATCTTAACAGCTTGAGAGGAAGTTTCATTACCGTACGCGCGGAGGGAAAGATTGCAATTATTTGTGTTGCTTTTAGTCATTGGATATTTCCCTATACACCCTTCTGTTCTATGTGTCATTGTTGAATCAAAAACCTATGTTGACTTACAATCTAATAAGAGAAGATTAGCATAAAATAAACTGACAAAAGTGACCTTGGTGTCACTGTTCACGTGAACAGTGATGTGGACGTATTCAGATAATCTCCGGCTTTGGAACCCACCAAATTAAAGTTTGTGGATGAGGCATATGCCCTCTTGTATTTCACTTATAAATTTAAACTGTTTTGGATTAGCTTTTTATTTGCATGGTTTGGCAGAGCTTTTGCAGGTCTTGCAATGGGCGTAAGGTTGTGAGGGGATCAAAGACAATTAAGTTGGACATAATGCCAGGTTGGTCTTACATAGTGAAACTTCATATATTCTCTCATGTCTGCCATTCCAGCCGCAATAACTTATTGTGATTGGGTTTCTGCTCTTGTGGACTATGTCCTTTGGAACAATTCAAAAGTTACTTAAATAATTGGTAAACAATTTGTAGCCAAATGTGCTGTAGATGTTCTCCAAATCTCTTACAAGTCTCTATCACCTGCTTAGACGCAAGCACTGCAGGTTACTGAGATTACTTAATTCCAAAACGTTTCTTTGTGAGAAGTACCTTAAGTCTTACTGCATTTGAGATACAAGGGACCCTTTGAGATGTAGAACTTTGTCAAGTTAATTCCTTGTTATAAAGCTTTAAGTTTCTATTGTTCATGGTTCTAAGTCTCAATTAAGTTTAAAACTCTAGCCTCTCACATGAAATGGTTATATTCTTGAACTAAGATTCAAACCTCTCACATGAAATCATTATATTCTTGAACTAAGATTTAAAGTCATTTGAATGCATTCTGAAAGCACAAAAATAATTTCATCGAATAATGGCGCATTGAAAATTGTCATTTCTTAGTGGTTGAAAAGATACTTTTTTGTTGTTTTATTATTGAAATGTGATGAATCGGGAAAGCTTGAAAGTTAACCAATTTTTTTCCTCCAGAATCAAATTCTTTATCATAATTCTTGTTTCATAAGCCTGTTTGTACTAACTTTCAAATATCTTTGTTCTTAGTTCTGTTTTTGTTATGGCTCATACTTTTCACCTTGTTATTTACAGGAGTGGACAACAACGAAACTTTGAAAGTGCCTAGAAGTGGTGGAGCAGACCCAGATAGAGGTCATCCTGGCGATCTCTTTGTCAACATCAAGGTGATCAAACTTTTTTCTTGCATATGTTTCATTTTGTTATGTCAAAGATGCAACTATTGCGGCTAAAGAAGATTTGAAATCATCTTTATGAAAAATTAAAGTTAAGGCTGTTTTCTTCACAGCTTAGGTGGCAGGATAAGGCTTCTTAGGGCATATTATTTATTACCTCTTTTCTTTGGTATGCGTTCAACTGCTTTGATGTGCATCCTTGCAATGGAGAAGTAGGGGCTGTTTCCATTTTTGTAGTTGTTATGGTAAGGGGTTGACTAGTCTTGAGAGAAATATAAAGGCATCTGCAGGCAAATCGACTGTCTTTTTAGGCGTTAGGATAAGGAAAATATATGCACTGCTAGAGTAAAAACGTCAGTGGCTTTATCTGTTATCTGTTTGCATAAGAGACCATCCCCCATGTTTCTCTTTTCCTTTTAACTTGTATGCTACTGTAGTCTGGCCGAATGCTTATATGTCCAATGTTTATGTTTATGAGGATCACTAGAAGCAATTTTCTTTTACTATAGGTGAGAGAGGACCCTGTCTTCCGCCGAGAAGGCTCTAATGTTCACGTAGATGCTGTTCTTAGTATCACCCAGGTAAGACCTATTGCAAACTCATGGCTAAGAAAATTTTTCAAACCCAATGGAATATAGTCCTACTTGATGTGTTTGGTAGGGATCAGCAAAGGTCTTTGCTTTTTAGAATAATCCTTGACCCATTTTGCCTTTTTTTTTTTTCCTTCATATGTTTTACCCTTTATGTTGCGCCTTCCTGTAAATCATGCCACTTCTTTAGTTATCCGTATGGTGTGATTATTTAACATTCAAAGTTGCTTCATATGGCTCTTCCACAGGCGATTTTGGGTGGAACAATTCAGGTCCCAACCCTTACAGGAGATGTTGTACTCAAGGTTTGTTGAGTTCTTGTTCGGAAGTTAAATTGTTCAACTAGTTAGCAATTCATAACTGTTTATCTATTTCAGGTCCACCCTGGGACCCAACCGGGACAGAAGGTGGTTTTAAAGAAAAAGGGTGAGAACACGATTACTTGGTATTCTTACTAAAGCTGTAAGCCTTGCCGCCTTATGAGTTGGTTTTCTTGTTCTCTTGTAGGTATAAAAACAAGGAGCTCGTATACATTTGGCGATCAATTTGTGCACTTCAATGTCAGCATCCCAACGTAAGGCTTTCTGATCCAAGTTTCATTGTCTTACTATTGACGATACCCATTCGTAGCCATTAGTCAATCTTGCATCGAGATTATTCAGCTGTCTTTGTGTTCAGAGTGGAGTGGAGGGTAACATTACTTTTCCTAACATTTTCTGATGACTAAAATGCAGAAATTTGACTCCAAGGCAACGAGAATTGATTGAAGAATTTGCCAAAGAGGGACAAGGCGAGTATGACAAACGCGCTGCCGAAGCATCTGGTTGAAAAGAATGTGGTCATAGTTAAAGCAAGGGGCTATTTCTGAAATGATTGGGGAAAAGGCCGGCAATCTCATGGCCTGTTTCTGAAATTTTGTACGAGAAATATTTGTAGTTTCGAGATGTGTATTTCAAGCACAATGTTGGTTATATGTGTGGCTTATCTTTTACTTAAAAGTTCTTTTTTAAGTAACCATTTAGTTTTGCTTTAGTTCCTTGTATATGATACGACTCTAGATGTAAAGAGGACATAAAAATCTGCAAAAGGCTTAATGCGCGTGATGCCGGACGACTTGGGGGAGATAGGCTTCGGAGTTAGATTAGGCTAAGTATGTATTTTAAGTTTGGAGCTAGGTTTGGACGTAAAATGGTGCTTGGGTTCAGAGTTAATATGGAGTTAGGTTTGGATGTGCACAGGTATGGCGTTGTAGGTTAGCAATTAGGTTTGGATCTTATCTGCTAAATAGGATCGGAGTTGGGTTGGGAATTGCCTGAAGTTGGGTTTGGAAATAGTTAGGCTTGGGTTTGGGTTGTTGAGGCTGGGAGTTAAATTTGGAGCTAAGCTTGGGATAAGCTCTAGAAATTGTCACGTTTGGAGCTAGGTTTGGAATTAGGTTCGGACAGTATGAAAGATGGGGCTACGTTTTGATATAGGTTTGGCTTGTACTTTTCAAGTTCTTAGCTGGGCTTTGAGTTTTAGATGGACCCGAGACACATGACCATACATAATACTCTCTAAGCTGGAAATATTTTGGCGAGCTAGATTCACGCGCTATTAGCCTCAACATAATTAGTTGCTAAGCCCAATTTTAACGTCAAGCTTCATCAAGTCAAATCGTTGGGGATCAATTGAATTCGTCTCTAGCATCTTATTTCCACCTAATATCGTTTCGCTTATTTGATAATTCGCACTACCTATCTATCTATAGAACTCGGTGGCCGCTAACTTTCAAATAAGATTTCACGAAGTTACTACTTTCACAGGCTGGACAAAATTATACATTTGCTCAATGAAAATACTAAAAAATCTCTCCTACAGCTCTCAAGCTGCGGCTTTAGCCTTGGCTTTCTGCTTTTTGGCATCCAACGATGCTAAGCCTTTGCCTAATCCGACAGGAGCTTGATGTTGCCCTGATGGTTCATCCTCTTTAGCATCCACTGCAACATTTGATGGTTGGCCATTGGTTTCTTTCGTCACACCTGTTTCATCGTTCTCAACCGCATCTGGGGTGATGCCTGAATTAATGATGTTAAGAAGCTGAGTAAGTGGTTGGACGGGAACAGCATGTGGCCGAGTCAAGAGGCCTCTAGCTGCTGCTTTCTTCCTAACTTCTGCTGCTGCTCGAGCAGCTCGTTCATCTACACCCCTGCCTCCTCGTGGAAGGGTTTCACCTATTATTGCCGCATTAATAGATTTGTTTGCTGAAGCACTAGAACTCCCAGAACCTCCAGCCCCTGCAGCAGCCTGGAATGCTTGAATCAAATCAGGGTGGGCCTATAACAAGACAATTTCAAGGTGAGAGATGGTATCAATAAAAACTTCAAGTAGGTTCGTGTGTCCACAGCCAATATGTAAGGATATTTTGCTCCATGCAAACAATCATTTATGTTCCAACTACCATGTAATAATGATGTCCATCAAATCATTTAGTCAATCAAATTGGTAAAACCACCTTCAGGATATCAATTGCCTTTTGAGCAGAAGCAGCATCCAACACCTGGCCTTTCTGCTTCTGTGCATTCATCTGCAATGTAAAATTAGTCAAAACCCATTGAATACAATAGACAAAAATGCCTCTCAAAGTACTGCATCTACCTGCAGTTCACGCATTTTAAATCTCTTTATCCAGTTCTGAGAGTCTCGGGTCCTAGAGTCATCCTCACCTAGTTGTTTAACAAGAATATCATATGTTTTCTTCTCATGCTGCGCAGAGTGCAAAGACCAAACAGTTACCACCATAAGATACTTATCGCAGAACACTTAAAAATCCCTTGGAAGATACATGCCTGATGAGAAAGCTTGAATGCACCCATACAGTTGAATGCAATAGCAAGGGCATGATAGCACACAGCAGTTTGAATATGCTCCTCCCCTAATAGTCGCTCATTCTTTTTCAATGCCTCCTGTAGATAGCGAAGAGCAGTATCCATTTTTCCAATATCTTGGTACATCATGGCCACATTTATAAATGTAGCAGCTACATCAGGGTGATTTGGACCTGATGACAAACTCAGCAAAAGTAGTGCACGGGACATGTGTTTTAATGCAAGTTCGGTTTGGTTCAGTCCGTGGTAGAAGAGAGCCATATTACCATAGCTGCGCTACAAATCAAGCACTTGCATTAACACTATCCGTAATGAATATACAAAAGAGAAAGGGAAAAGGAGGAAAAAGGAAGTGACATGCAACATCTAACAAGGATGACTCAACAACAGGGGATAAAGTTAATATCGAAGAGAGTGTAAAGAACCCACCTGTGAGCAGTATCTGGATGATCTAATCCAAGACATCTTTCATTTATAATTAATTCCTTATGCTGTTGTATGATAGCCCCAGCCATATCTCCAGCATGATAAAGAACCATGGCAAGATACCTAATGATTTGAAATCAATTTCACATATAAGAAATACAAGAATCTTAAATAAGAATGTGTTGATAAAGTTGTTGAACTTGATGTTGAATGCAATAAAACAAGGAAAATAACATACTAATAGACCCTCAATTCATAACATGGAGGAAGAACACATGCTAAAAGCTATAGCAATTGAGTTAAGAGGAGTACCGACAGCAGTTAGCAACCTCTCTATGCATGGGACCAGTGACCTGAAATACGTTACAACATCAGATGCCAACCTCAAGATTTTTCCACAACCCATATAAAAACCATGCAATACCTGTTGAAGAATTGAAAACGCCTCCGAGAATGATGTGTAGGCTTCACTAAGCATACCCTGAATAAGATCCATGCAAGCAGTGTAATCAATTTCATAGGATTCTACAATACTAAACTATTTTCCCAGATATTTAGAAACTATAGATATGGATTTCCATGCCTAGTTCCGAAAGAGAAATTCTCAAAAATTGTTCCAGCACATGAAATTAAGAAAATAAGATCAAGTTCATATCCAGCAGCAACAAACTTCAAATTTCCATAAATACTGGCAATATTGAAGCCTTCCTAAAGTTGAATTTGTGCCAAATTGAAAAGTAAAATCAAGTGGAAGTTTTGATTTAACATAACTAAAAATTCAGTGCATACCTCAGCTAATTGAACTTTTCCTGTTTCCACAAGATCCTTAGCTTGTGTACACACTGGAATTGAGTGCTTCACCACAGGTTGGAGATCTGAAATATCTGAGGT
Organism: Erythroxylum citrifolium; assembly: GCA_026284465.1. Taxonomy (NCBI): domain Eukaryota; kingdom Viridiplantae; phylum Streptophyta; class Magnoliopsida; order Malpighiales; family Erythroxylaceae; genus Erythroxylum; species Erythroxylum citrifolium. The sequence goes on along the minus strand of JANKOE010000009.1, from coordinate 51,468,655 downwards.
CTGGAATGGTGTAGGGGAATTAAGATCATATTTGCGAGCTGAAATTGTAATGCCCACCTGTTAAGGGAGTCATATCAAGGTGAATTTTTTAGCATTCAGGAATTCTGGCTCAACCCCATGAAGCTAATTACATTAAACTCATGGACTCCAATAGGAAGTTGAAAGTACCTTTTGGCAAAGATTACGTATAACTGAAACTTTCTTTACCCATGACCTGGCATCATCTGGCAACTCAAACTACAACCAAATTGGAAAACCTTTATGGTCAATTTCAGCCTAATGAAAATTTGCCTCCAAACACATGCATGTATTGATTCACAAGCATATACATACCAGAATGCACACACAACAACACAGAGAAAAAGAGATGGAGTAAGATATGTAAGACTGGTGCCTATATTTAATGGGTGAACCCATGGAATTCAAACTACCAGGTTGTCTCAGCACATTAGAGCAACAAATATAACAGTCAAGCAGACCGGCTGTACTTTTATATCTTCCACAGAACTCCTAGATGAAAAATAGACAGAACTGGAGTTAAGAATGCCCAATCCTTCTGCAGTGGATATACTATACCTGATACTTCAACTTTGCAAACTCCTGAATGTCAGACCATAGCGAGTCTGAGCTCATGTTCATATAAGATGATTGATTCTTTCTTCCAGATGTTGCTCTCCACCTCAAATGGCTCCTGGATGATTTTCCTGAAGAATGATGCTCAGCTTGATCCTGCAAAAAGTATCAAAGGCACTAGAAGATCAATTCTTTTACAGAAGACAGATGATAAGGAATCAATTAAAAAAAAGGGGGTACCAATATTCTATCCACATACTTTCCTATGAGTTCGTGATACAATTTTTGGACCTACAGGTTGACAACTTCCAAAGAAACAGTTGAAAAAATGTGAGACAGCTGGGCCAAGATCATGGTCTTCTGTATCCCGCAGAACATCCTGCAATTGAAAAAAGATGCACAGAAGATTCAAAAAGTAAATAACTAAAGGTACAAAGTCAAAGCCTTGGGCAATCCCTGAAAATGAATCCAAATATAGAAAGTTACAAGACGCTAAAAACAAATCATCACCTTGAGGATGTGCTTGGCAGATCTTACTGCAATCTCATTAGTGCAAAGATCCCACAAATGAGACAAATGTTTTATTCCATCAGCAACCTGAAGCAAACACGTTAATTGTGTTTAAGAATAAAATGAAGAAGGTAAGGACAACAGTCACTTAACAACATAAAGAGTCATTCCCAAGTGATTTTAAAAAAATATTTATCATGTCATATTAAAGTAGGTGAATAACTGAAGCTAGGATAAAAAGTGCTTACTTTTCCAACGTAGCGAACATTGATTCCATTAGCATGGAGTGCCTCAGTAAGCGTTTGTCCATCCATTGGAGACACTTCGAGGGTGCAAAGATCTTGGGTGAACTTCGGAAGAACTGTATTGGCGAGGTACAAACTAACTTTTCTAACATTTTCTTCATCTTCTTCTACTTCCTGATATGTGGCAAAAAATAACAACATAAGGACAAGTCCTGTATGCGCTAGAATTAATAATAAGGAGAATAGAATAGAAAGAACAAAAGACGGTTAGAAGTTCACCTCTGAGTTCCCACCCAATTTAAACTCTGTGAAAACATTAGGGTTGAAAAGTATCTCATCATATCCTCCAAAACTGTCACTGGGAACAGAAACAGGGTTTTCAGCAGCCTCAGTATTCCCATCTTTGGTTATTTCCTGCAACCAAAACAATTAGGCACTTAATAACTGTCAACACTGGAGACATTCATAACTTTGTCACTAATTTATCTATATATTTCAGTTGGCACATCTATTAATCATCAATGAATATCTGCACAACATGAAGCAGACATAATAGTAAAAGAAACCCAAAATAATACGAGAAGGTTCAATTCAATTACAGCTTTTTTCAATTGTAGAAGGTATTGTATTTGAAAGCATTCAACTACAAAATTTTCTTCAGTGGAACAATCATGTATAAATATCAATCAACCACAACAATGAGCACTCTTACCTGGCTATCAACCGAAGCTACACTCTCATTTTCTTCAAGTTTCACCTTTTTATCCTCATCAGTCATATTTGAATTGTCATTCTCAGATTTTTGTTTATTCTTTGATTTTTCTGCCATTTGAGCCTTCACCATATAATGGAATAGAAAATTAAGACAATATGAAACATTAAACCAACAATCTGTCACTGTCAGCTACAATGAGTACCTGGCAAAAGGCAGCAATTAGTTCAGGTCTTAAAATGCAAAATCGGGAGCCAGGTCCAGTATAGTTAGCATCACGAGGAGTCACTCTCATCAAATCCAGAAGATAATGCCTAGATTTATAAAAACCAAAAAACAGGTTCAATAAAGCTTCTCTCGTGTTCCATTTGAACAAAGGCATAAAGATTCAACAAGTAAAGTTACAACTACTCAATAGCATCTTGTCCTCAGATCTAATATACCAGAAACTATTCACCTAAGAAATTTTTTTGATGCAGGAGCAGTTAGTTTAATTTTCCTAGTTAATATTGGATTTCTTACTATTTAGTATTTCTTAAGTTATTTGGATTCCTAGTTATCATAGGATTAGCATATTAACTTTTTAATTAGTATTTCCTTTTTCTATTAGGAGTTGAATTAGGTCCTATACTAGTATAAATAGGCTGCCTACGCTTGATTTTTAGGTATGTCTTTTATCAATCAAATATGCTTTTAGAGGTTTTTCTACAAACCCTAAGCCCTATTTTCAAGTTCCAGCTACTATCTACATCAATTATAGTCTATTCTATTATACTTATCTTTGTTTTCCCTTCCCTTGAAAGATCCAAGAAAGAAAATCTAACAATGAGTTTGACCCATAATGTTGCATTCATGGGAAAACTTAGCTCTCATCCTAGAAATCCACAGGTTAAAACAAGGAAGAGAACAGGAAAAATTACCTGTCATCACTGCCAACAATACCTTTGCATTCAACCGGAGCTGCTAATTTGAAAGCATTTCCAGACCCATCTATGACTGTATGCTCTTTCAGATGAAGGTGTTTGGCAGCTTCTACCACCTATACCCCCAAAGTCCATAACTCAAATCAACAGCACATGATTTACATCACAACATAACCCAAAAATTTCACCATGGGGAATTTTTGAAGTTATCTTGTTACTGTAATAATTTCAACCTTAAAAACACATATTTACAAAGTAGAAACTTCAAACAGGGTATGTGTCATTTTAAAGACGAATCCAACCATAACTTCCATCTCACCTTGGAATGAAAATCATCATTCCAACATATCTTCTTGCCATTGTCAACAGAACCATACAAAAGAGAGTCTGACTTATCCCCTTGAAGAATGCCAGGTAAAACACTCTACAACATATTATAAAAATGTCATCATTATGTCCAACAAAACCACAAAGTATAATTATCAATTTAATACAACATTTAGAATGATATCACAACATGCAAGTAGATTGCTGAATTAGCATAAATGAAAAAAGTTCACTGTTCCTTTGTACAAACCTGAGCCACCACTCTATGACCTCTATAATCAATAATAGCCATGGCAAGATTATAGAGTCCAGTGATATCAGCTTCCTGGTAGGCCTTGGTGCCTTTTAAATCATTGTTTGCTGAAGCATATGTAGCCTGCTCGCTCTCAGTTAACTGTGTCTCACCAGATGATTGCGGAGTCAGTTCCATGATTCCATCACCTTTTTCCAAGGTTATTTTGTCACAACTGGCCCCATTGAAAGCTCCACCATCCACATGCAAAGGATTACCAGCAGCCTTTTGAGACGAACCAGGTGAGGAACAAGTGTTCTCGGTGTTTGATTTTCCATCTAGAGTATGTTTCTTAGACATATGTTCAAGGTCCGCATCAATCGCGAAACTGAAGAATATATTGTTGTGAACATACCTGGAATCAATGAAATCAAAACTCATTACTGTAAGGAACTACTATTGCCCCAAAAATCTGGCTTACAAATTATTTTATCATATAAGTTCGTAAACAATGTATCCACATGTTCTATATAATGACCTATCAAGTAGAACAGCAGAAGAAAAAAAGTTTATAAACTCCCAAATAGAAAATGTTAGCGTATCTTATGTGTCACATACATATGGAAGCATTCAGGATCGGTTGGATTTATGGGAGGGATGCATCTGCTGATGACTCCAATAGCACCGCTAATTGCAGCATCAACAAAGTCGGAAGTTACCTTGTAAAGAGCCCTGTCTCGCAAGATCCTATAATGAAAATCATCCTAATAAGGGGCAGCTTATTGAGAGCTCATAGCATACATAACAAATCAATAACCACACCACACTGAGTGGTAACCCCAAAATGCTATGTGCAGATATCAATATACCTTTCCTGAGGGGTTGTATGGGGAAACTCTCGACAAGATTGCAACTCCTCATTCCAATCTCTTTGCATGCCAATTAGCTCACTACCATATGAAAGATTTAAAGCATTCTCTGCTCTGGCAGCATCACAGTGATGATCTGGCAATCAAAACCCAACTTTTTCATTCAGGTGAAATTTGAACAGAACTCCAGATGATATTGGAAATCTAAATTCATTTTTAAGACAGTTTTTATTGAAGTTTTTTGGGCAGCATTTGCAATTCCACAAATTAGGGTTGGGAGCTGTGGCTTGAGATCATGGATTATGAGTTAAGAATCATACTCAAGATATGAAAACCCAAAACGCAATGGTATCAAGGTGTGATATCTAAAGTAGGTAGCTTGCGACCCAACTTAGAGCACAAACAAAAACAAAAAAAGGACTCCAAAGCCAACTACTGCAATATGTTCACTAGCTTCACTCCTCAACCCTAGATATGCCCAATTTTCTAAAAAATCAATCATGGAAGAGCAACGGTTTACATGGAAAGCAGAAAAAAAGGAAATAATAAACTTTTCTTTACAACTTTGACAGCTAAATCGAATCATCACACAGCATAAACTTAGTGAATCTAAAACTTACCAGGAATCGGATATAATCCTAACCATGAATTTGGCGGGAGAAGAGATTGAACATTTTCAAAAGGATGTGCAGAAGCCTTCCGCTCCAAAATGTCACGAAAAGCTTCACATATGGACAAATAGAAGAATAATCAGTAGAGAATTACAGAAAAAAAAAACAAAGCAATGTAATAACCAACAGCATGAATTCCAATAGCCTTCCTTTACCTTTTTTGAACTTAGAGCTTATTTTTTGCAAGAGTCCAATAAGGGTGGTGGCTTCTGAAGTAGCTTTACTAGGCCTAGCATCAAGGACATTTCCTGTGCTTGAATTGACGTAGAACATTTTTGTTGTTCCAGTAATACAATATTTATTGCCCTCCAATGTTGCTATATCCAAATAAATCAAATCCCCAACAAGCCTAAAGAATAGCACAAACAAGTAAAAATTTATAAGAAAAATGTCATTATCTTAGTATCTTCCTGTATACACCAATGCTTAATACTTTTGAGTTTTGACTATAAGATAGATGAAAAGACACAAATGCATACCTTCTGTAGCTTGGAGGAGGATTAAATGATGAAAACACAATGCTCTCCACACACTTGATCTCTTTTGATGGACACGATAGCAGCTTACCAATGGACCCTGAGACATCCTCCATGAATCCCAGACCATCAAGCTCAGGAACATCAGTTCTCACAGTATCTGGATAGCAGTAAAAAAATTATAAATATATTAACATATTTCATAACAAAATTAAGTGATACCACATGCTTCTCAAAGATATGAACTGCACACATAGAAAGATATATATGACAAGGTACCTGAACTCGGAGCCTTATTTTGTGCTGTCTCGTACTCGAGAGCAAGAGAAGTTGATAATGAAGCATGAACTGTTGAAAGTGAAAGCAGTTCTCTAGAGCGGTGAACATGGGCTCTTATCGATCTATCATCATAGGGTGCTGCAAAATAATCATCATGTTAGAGTCCACGTCCGCTCCTTGGCGCAAGAAAAAACAAGAAAGATGGATATACCAGCAACCATCTCCAAGGAGCAACCCCCAGTTGTAATATCAGCTACTTCAGAAATCTCATTATAATCTTCTAGCTGATGAGTGGAACCGTCCTTTGTATGGAGCAACAAGTCATAGGATGTGAAGAAACAAGTCTCAGGAGCATCAAGAAGAAACTGTCTTATGTCCATGACAGAATCTCCCGGGTTCAACTGTAATGTATACCAAAATGTCAAGTTTTTTGGGTTAAAGAGTACAAGCATCACACTTACTTTTAAGTACTAAAGTAGACAAGAGACTTGTTCAAAACATTCTCAAGCATCATCTGTCATATAATATTTTCCAAACAGCGAAGATGCAATTTAGCTCACTTGAAGCTCAAGCTTCTCGCCACTTTGTGTTTTGACACAGACAGGATAGAGACGAAGATCACCTGCAGCACAGCAAAAGATCAAGATTAAGAACATTCACGTATGACAGTATATATAAATTGTTTGAACATATATAATGCTTTGATGAAAGAGAAAACAATGACTGCTATAGAAAAAGTGGTAAAGCTAAAATAGTGGCGCAATTGAAACAAATAAATCAAACATTGAAATCCTTCTCATTTCCTTTTCAGAAGTGAAATGACATGCAACTGACAGAGTTCACTTCAAAACCTAATTGTTTTAGAGGAACCAACACTCTCTCCGTAAATAATGTCCTAAGCAGTTACACTGAAATATCAGGAAGAAAGTGGTCACACGTAGTTGTAAATAAGCATATATTAGTGCCTGGTCTTGAAGATGGCCACAAATGTTTTTCTCTTTAGTTTTGGTGCCATCTTTCAAATAATCACATATACTAACACCAATAACCAGAAGCTAATTCCTTCAGAATGAAGGTCTATGCAAAGAGTTAAATAATATAAGTGAAGTGTGCAAGGACGAAGCTAAAAGATATCGGAACAAAATTCACCTTGCTTCTGTTCAGTTGTTGAACTTCCTGTTTCAGTTGCCTGTACATCAGGTTTTGATTCACTTACATCTGGTACTCCATTTGCATCAGCTTTCTTAGTGTCTGAAACAGCTGAGTTATCTTTCACAGCACCACTAGATGATATATCCGACCCAGAAGAGTTAACAGCATTGATTTGGCCCCTCCGGTTCCTCCCTTTATTAGACTTCCCCGCCATTTGACCCCCGATTGCAAAGGTTCTTAGTGATTAAGAGTATTCACAAAGTTAGGGCAAGAGAGCTAAATCGAAAAGCGAAGACATTTGAGCGAGAAACAATTGGAATTTACATTAAACAAACTAAACTACCAGAACAGCGATACTAATATGCAAGTAAAAAAATCGTAAAAATGCGTTAAAAGCCCAAAGATATCCAAAAGCCAATAAGCAATATCCGTAACCCAAAAGCTAAAAGCCAGAGCAACAACGATGTACAATAAGCAAAGAATGAACAAAAGCTACAATCGACTGGTATACAAGGAGTAAGAAGGAGATACATACGAATACGAAGACAGAAGGAGAAGGAAGGAGGGCGTCTGCTGATGAACTGAAGCGAGGTCAAGGGTTTAGCCTGCAGACAGAGAGATGGTGAGGTGAGGTTTTAGTAGCAAATGTGCTGAGCGGCGGCGAAATTTCTTACTCTTTCTGGCTGGCTTAATGATTTATTTGATTTGAAAGAGGAGACTGTGATGGGCTGGGCTTTTGAATTTAATTAGATCATATCGGGCCTAATCTTTTAACTCTGTAATGGGCTGGGCTTTTAGATTTATTTAGACATAGCCAGGCCTCCTCTTTTAACCTCCTCCTTCTCTTGGGTTTGTTTCAGATTCGGGCTATCCAGATCCGATCTGCCTCAACTTGAGATACACAATTATAAAAAAATATATGTTATTTTTATTTTCAACTTATAAAATAAAATACGATCAGGCCAAATTTGATTGAGTTGACCTTGAGCTTAGGCCAACCTAATTAAAAGTTGTCAAAATTAGGTTCAGGATTGAGCCCAGCCAGACTCAACTCATTGTCATCTCTACTTCCTATCTTATCTCATTCTATTTATTTCTTATTAAAATTTAATATATATTTTTCGTACTTACAATTGAGAAAGTAGAAAAGGAAAAACAATAATCATGATCAATAAATTTAATTTTTAAAGTTTTCCGGAGCCCAAACTTGATTTAAGAAATATAATTATATAAAAATGATATTATTTTATTTTTTTAATAAAATTTATTTAAATTAAGAGACTTCAATATTTTGTTAATGATTCAAAATTTAAATTGGAAGTAATCAAATTTTAAGTCAACTTAAATTTATAATTAAAATTTAGTAACGTTCTTTATTTTTGCCATAAATGTCCAAATAATTGGAATTAGGAAATAAATCATTCAATCAGGGAAAAGTAATCGAATGTGTATCGTTTTATTAACTTATATTACCAAAAATAAGATTAGGCCGTGACCGAAATTGTAAAGAAATACGAAGGAATGAAGCGTGAGGAAAGGAGAGAGCATTTTCACATATCACACGCAAGACAAAACCCAGTCCCAGACGATTCTCCAAGGCCATCGCGCTAACGTGTACGGTTTTATTAAATAAAAGGCCAAAAGGCCCAAAACCACCTCACCTTCTTCACTCCATCTCCCGCCACACTCAACTTTTCTCTTTTGTGAACCCCGAAACGAATCTTAAGGCAAAAATGAACATACCGGTCATCGATCTAACTCCGTACTTGGAGATCGCCGATAAGCTCAGCTCCGAACCAACGAAATTTTCGGATCAGATCAAGGAATTCGGGCCATGGCTCGGCGAGTTGTGTCAGTCGGTGAGTCGGATCCTGAGTGAGACCGGAGCTTTGGTAGTGAAGGACCCCAGATGCACTGCCCAAGATAACGATCGCTTCATTGACATGATGGAGCAGTACTTCGAGAGACCTCTTCACTTCAAAAAGCAACAGGAGAGGCCTCACTTACATTACCAGGTTGATAGCTTTTCTTGTAACTTTTTTTTGTTTTGGTTTGATGAGTGATTCTAGGAACTAAAATGATTACAAAGTCTTGGGTTTTTATACAATCCTTTTGAAGGCAATCCCGTTTGGGCTATATTTTGGAATGGGGAACATATGAATTTTTATCTTTTATCAATTTTTGGGTCGAAGATTTTCTTTTTTCTTGTTCTCTTCCTAATGACAAAGAAAAGCGTTTGTTGAGTGAAGAACTTAACTTTTTCGCAATTTGAGTTGTTGGGGGGTCCTGAGTCCTGATACAATGTAGGAACATAAACATGTTGGTGGATGGTCACAAGATGTGAGAAGACGAAGCAAATTTGCATTTTTGCAAAAGAGTTGCTTTATAAGTTTTAATTGAAATGTAAACTGTAAATTTATATTCAAGGAATTACCCTTGAACTTTTGATGTGGTGGGATGTAATAGGAGTAGAGAAAATTGGACTTCGCGAAAGAGAACACGAATATTTGGAATGTTAATTAGTTGGAAAGGCACTCTTCTGAGATTTGGCTATCGTATGAATGATCTCAATGCACTAAGAAAATATCCAAACTTTTCTCTTTATCCTTAAGTTTTGAAGGCTGAAGTGCTAAGATGTTTAAAGTTTAAACTGGAAAGGAAGTGGAAGAGAAGGAACAGAGCAGTTGTATTCTTGTGTCAAAGCTTTTGATTTTTTAAGTGAGAATGAAAGATATATAAACATAGTACTGATGATGCCCATGGGCTAACAGGTTGGAGTTACCCCTGAGGGAGTTGAAGTTCCAAGAAGTCTGGTTGATGAAGAGATGCAAGAAAAGTTAAAAGCAATGCCAAAAGAGCACCAACCTTTGAGTCCCAGTGGACCAGATCGCAAGTGGCGATACATGTGGAGAATTGGTCCTCGGCCTTCTAATACTCGGTTTAAGGTGTGAAAATCTCCCTGTTTCCTTTGAACTGTTCAGTCATCATGTTTCCTAGTGTTTAACTCCCATTCCATTTGTGTAGGAACTGAATTCAGAGCCTGTCGTTCCTGAGGGTTTTGCAGAATGGAAGGATACTATGGACTCATGGGGATACAAAATGATTTCTGCAATAGAGGTAGCTCATAACGTGGTTTTTCAATAGCATTCACACCATCTTTTAGCATATTCACTGAATTATGTTATGATTCATTTCTCTATTAGGCTGTCGCTGAAATGGCTGCTATTGGATTTGGCTTGACCAAAGATGCCTTTACTTCGCTTATGAAGCAGGTTGATATTTTGCTGATTAAGCTTCTTCTTTCTTTGTTTCTCCTTACAGCATTCCTCGTGATTTATTTTCAAAATCAAATGCAAGAAACTTAAAATCAGTGAAAGGTGTTCATCGTGGAGTAAATAGTAGAAAACAAATTTAACCAAGGTATTTTTTGCGACAAATGTTGACTGTCTAAGCCAAATCATTCAGCTGTCAGGGTGATGCATTAAGATGTAAACCGCGTACCAATACGTATTTGAATTCCTCTTCTTCGGTTACATCAGTACACAGTAGTCTTCATTTGTAGTTGTGCTTTGTCAACTCAGTATAGAGCATCATAATCTGTTCATTTTCTTGTCACTTCTTGACAAGCTTTTCAAGTACAAAGATAATTAACTGACTGGCATTCTGCCGTTCCGTTTGGCCTCCAGGGACCTCATCTTCTTGCTCCAACAGGAAGTGATCTCCGCCTTTATGGCCAAGAGGGTACTGTGTTTGCAGGATATCATTATGACCTGAACTTTTTAACAATTCACGGAAGAAGTAGATTCCCTGGCCTAAATATTTGGCTAAGAAATGGGCAAAAGGTTGAAGTGAAGGTTCCCCTTGGATGCCTTCTCATTCAAACCGGAAAACAGGTGAGGACAGGATACGTTAGATGATTTGAGAATTAATCCATTTTGTATTACAAGGCTGTAGATAATGATTTGACCAATTTCCTAAACTATTTATTTACTGCTTATACGATACTTTCCCTTGACATAACACACATGTTACGTTGCTCCTGTTTCCAGATTGAATGGTTACGATACTTTCCCTTAACATAACACAACATGTTACATTGCTCCTGTTTCCAGATTGAATGGTTAACTTCAGGAGACTGCATAGCTGGCATGCATGAAGTTGTTGTCACAAAGAGAACAATAGATGCGATGAGAGTAGCGTCAGAGCAAAATCACAGCCTGTGGAGGGTTTCCTCAACGGTAATTGAAATGAATTATGTTAGGACAACTTTCAATCCAACAGTTTATGTGTCCCTCTTGTGCATAGTTCTCTGGTGCTGACATGTTCATCATCTGTTGTCACATAGCAGTTGTTTGCCCATATAGCATCAGACGCTGTTTTGAATCCTTTGGGCCACTTTGCAGAATCACCACTCGCCAGCAAATATCCCCCCATCACTGCCGGAGAGTTTGTCGAACAAGAGCTCGCAGTCATCAACCTAAAAGGGAATAAAGGGGAAGCCTGAAAACTTATCCCTGACGATTGTTGAAATGAGTTGTATTTGACTCGGGTTTTCCAATTGGAGAAGCACTTCCAGTGTTAATCTTTGACGGACTCTTGATTGTTTTATGTACTTCCACTTCACGTTTTCGCTGCTGTTTTTGAACGGCACGGACGTGCTTATAAACTTGTGAAAAAACAGTACGTGGGAAGCATGGCTTTCAATCTAACCATATTTGACAATTTGGAATGGCTTGTGTTCAGAAGTAAAACATGTGCAATTTATCTAAAGAGTAATGTGATTGTAAGCAGTTGGCAAAAATAAGGTTGGACAAGTTAATGTTCCGGAAAATCATTTCATAAAACAATGGCTTGAAATCCTCTGCACCGTTGAGCTTATCTAATCTCATTGTAATTGGAAGAAGTCATAAACAATGGCTGAAATCTGCCGTAGAGACGGTTCTATATGGTATTATGCTTTTATGTACGTTAACCCTAATCCTGCTATTAAGACTGATATGCTCAAGTTTTTGTCTAAACTAGCGGCTACGATTTCTGGTCCTTGGTTGCTTGCCGGTAATTTTAACGAGATGTTGGGTCCTGAGGAAAATTTTGGAGGAGCACCATTTGACTTTCGAAGGTGTGCGCGCTTCCAGCAGTGGGTTTCTGCTTGTAAATTGGTAGATCTTGATTTCAGTGGGCCAAAATATACTTGGAGAGGTCATGAAAGTCGAAGTTATGGTAGGGTTTTTGAAAGGTTAGACCGAGCTTTTGGCAATCTGGATTGATTTTCAGTATTTCCCTCAACTACTGTCAGACATTTACCTTGAGTTCGGTTAGATCATCACTCCATTCTTGTCTGTATTGATCAACAACAAAGGTAGCCAGATGGAGGGAAGCCGTTCCGTTTTGAGCTAGCCTGGATTACCCACCTTGATTATCCTCAGCTTATTTTGACTAACTGGGATACATATGAATTTTTACCAAACATGCTTTTACGATGGAAAGATTTACTGAAGGAGTGGAATAGAGAAGTATTTCAGGATGGCAAGCAGAAAGCTTATCAATGGCTGACAGATTGACATTATGCTAATCGGTTTTGGGTGCACTTTCCCTCTACACAATGCAAATAGCAAAAATCGCTAAAGGATTGATACCTACTGTAAAAAGTTTATTTGGGGTGCAACTGAAGAGCAGCGCCGAATACATTTAGTCTCTTAGAACCAGGTGTGCTATCCTAAAATCTCCAGGGGTCTTGGGTTAACAAACTTGAAGGCTATGAATATCGCCATTCATATGAAGCTTGGTTGGTCAATCATCAAGGAGCTTGGAAAGCTTTGTAACCAGGTTCTTTGTATAGAATATAAGCTGGATAGGGATTTTTAGACAGGTTTGGTTGCTAAACCTGATTCGTCCCCGCTTTAGCGTAGTATTTGCGCTAATTTCCTAAGTTGATGGCAGGTGCTGCATGGTCGGTGGGTAATAAACAATTGGTTAGATTTTGGTATGATAATTAAGTACATGGGGTTGTTGGCAACTTACTCTCTCATACTATTCTTGTGGTCCTTGAGGATCAATTGGAGAGGAAAGTGTGTAATTGTGTAGACTTACATGGCCTGGTACTGGGGAGCTTTTAGCATGTTTCTTCCTCAAGATATGATTTTACGAATTGCTGCAACTTTCCTGCCCCTCATCACCTAGGACTCTAGGAGGCAGATCGTATGTGTTGGTCATTGGAGCTCAGTGATTGTTTCTCAACACGTTCAGCATATCGTCTTCTTCAACAGCATATGTGGTCGACTAGGATCAAGATTTGGAAGTTGATTTGGGATTGGAAAGGCCCTCTACGCATTCGATCACACTTATGGTTGATTGTGAAATCTCGACTTATGACTAACGGGAGGCGTTTTCAGCTGCTCCTGACAAATTCTCCAGTCTGCTTTGAATGCCCGAATCATGAAAAATCCTTAGCTCATGTATTCAGGAACTGTTGGCGAGCTCGTATGGTCTGGAACATTCTTGTTGATGTCAGTAGGCGGCAAGAATTTTACTATGATGATTTTAATTCTTAGTTTGTGAGTAACCTATCCAATGATTATGGGATACAAAGTGATAGCTCTTGGCCTGTGCCATTTGGTGTTGTGTTATGGAAGCTTTAGGAATGAAGAAATGAGCGATGCTTTGATCTCGACTCGTCCAAAGTTCATCACATAGAGGAAATTCACTCTTTTGTTCAGGAAGTAAGTTTGGCTCAAAGTCTGCAATGCGATGTCTCTACTCCTCATACATACCAGGGGAGAAGAGTACTTGAGATTAGCTGGCAAAAACCACGAGAGGGATGGGTTAGCCTGAGCACTGATAGATCCTCCAAGGGTAATCCAGGCTCGGCAACAGCTGGTGAGCTGATTAAGGATGTTAGCGGTTGTTGGTTAGTAGGCTTTGGTGCAAATTTGCGTGTAAGCAGGCTGACTCTCGCCTAGTTACATGGGCATTTTAGGGTAGATATGTCTATAGATTCCACCTTGGTGGTTTCCATTATTTCTAGTGAACAAAGTCAGGTGGTTAATGCTATGGTTCTAGTTATCAAAGACTTGATTTCTAGGAATTGAGAAGTGTGAGTGCACTATGTCTATCGAGAGAAGAATCGTTGTGCGGATTGACTAGCTAATTATAACTATAGATTGCCATTAGGAGTTCATTGGTTTTACGAAATTGTCGAGGGATTTTCTCCTTTACTGTTTGCAGACTCAGTTGGGGTCTCCCTATCTCGTGTAAATCATCTGAAGTTTTTTTTACTTACCCCAAAAAGAAAAAAAAACCTCTCCACGGTAAACGGTGGTGTTAAGTTTGTGCACCCATTTATATGATCACACATTTATGTAACAGAGGATTTGGTCCCACAATAATTACAAATCAATCACTAATCACGTAGTTGGTAATCTTGATATCGATTTTGTTCATGGCAAAAAGGCGACAAGGCTGGCATTACGTCCTATTTTGGATTCCACGTCATTAAATAAAGAGAAAAGCCTTAATTAAATATAAGTAATTGTCCAAAGTCCAAACAGGTGGATGTAGCAGTTGGTTTGAGAAGGAAATTGGAGATTATTTATTACTAGGATTACCATCATTCATGACGCATTAAGCAGCAAAAGGGTTGAAATGGAGGACTGGAAGACATAGAAGTGGAGGAGCTCCGTTATTGACTAATCCTGCTCTGTGTTGAAAGTCATCTAAATGACGACCATCAATCTTCCAGTCAAAGCATTGAACTATAACTGCTATAGCAGTAATTATGGTTGCAAGTGCCAAAGCTTTTCCTGGACATGACCTCCTTCCGGCACCAAATGCAATGAAACTAAAGCTGTCGTGTCCAACCAAGAACCTCTCTGGTCGGAACTCGTTGGGGTTATCCCATGTTTCTGGATCTCTCATTACACCGTTAGTGTTAAGGAACACAACACTGTTTTGGGGTATGTAAAAGTTTCCTAATTTGCAGTCTTCTCGGGATTGCCTTGGTATTATAGGCCCTGGAGGGTGTACTCTCAGTGTCTCCTTCACAACTGCTTGTAGATATGGAAGATTTGAAATGTCCGATTCTTCCACAACTCTACCACTCTTCCCCACAACCGATTCTATCTCTTCTCGTACCTTGTTGAATATTTTAGGATGGCTTTTGAGCTCAACCATCACCCATACTATAGCATCTGCCGAGGTTGTCGTCCCTCCAATAAATAGATCCTGTCTTGGCAGTAAGACAAGCAAGAGACATTGATACCATCTATCTATCTATATATATATACAGTATATGTATGCATCTATGTCATGCAATGCAATGAAATTAAGCATGCCCATGTAACGTACCATAATGAAAGCTTTTATGATACTCCTGCTAATCTTAACTTCTGATCTTTCATCTTTATACACTTGCAACAGAATATCCATCAGATCTTTATCCTGTGTTTCGTGATCATCATTCCTCGTAGCTCTCTGCTCGTGCTCATTCATTATCCTCTCCAACAAGTCGTTACATCTTCTGTTTACATCCTCAAGCTTTTTTCCATATACCCAATAACCCAAATTGCGTAGAGGACCGAACATTTCAGAGATCATCAATTTTCCTGCGAGCTCAAACGCCGAGTTAACTAGATCTCTACACATCTCAGCCTCGCTATCTTCGCCGGAGCACCTGGTGCTCATCACCATCCTGCATATACCATTGTTTGTTGTTCTTAATATCTCACTGGTTATATCCACAAGCTCCTTTTTGTGAGCTTTGTCCACTAGTAGGCGCAAAAGCTGTTCGAGTTCCTCGCGTCTAACTCGCTTTGACTTTTGAATCTGTTGCGCTCCAAGCAGTTGCGTAACACAAAGTTTCTTCATGAACTTCCAGTGGTCTCCATATGGGGCCATGACGATACCTGATTCAGCAAATAACCCACTATCCTCAAAAACGGATTTGGGTTTACTGGAGAAAGCAAGGTCATGCGTGGTGAACATCTCAGTGGCCAAAGATGAGGATGAGACGACGAACAAGTTATAAAAGCCTAAGCGAAGATGGAGAAGAGGGCCATATTTGGAGGAGAGAGTACACAAGCTTTTGGATAAGTCTGAGCTTAAGTGATGAAGATGACCGATGAGTGGAAGAGATGGTGGACTTGGAGGGAGGGAGAGATGAGTTTTGCTGGAGAATTTCATGGACATGTACTTGAGGACTATGGTGGAGAAAATGCAGACGAGGAAGACGATGAAACAATATAGAATCTCCATCGTTTAGCCACCCTGCATATACGTTACTTCCACATTATAGTTTTCAACAATGATTAAAAGACAACAGTGTGCCCGTTCAATTTTTATATTTTAATAATTTTAAAAGATTCACATATTTATAAAAAATAATTGTTGCTAATTATCAAAATGGCATCATGCATTCGGCAGAATATAAACAGGAGCCTTCAATTTTTGTGTCTGAGAGGCTCCGCTTTACACATGGCGTAAGCATAGCTTTTGCGTAGTGCTACTTATAACACCAACGTTCAGCTAATCAGAAGTCGACGGGTTACTTTAGCCGGCCAGTCCTTTCTGCGTTGCCGATTTTCACGATAAAAATGGTTCGTCTCCCGGGATGCCAAATCAGAACACGATTTTCACGATGCAAATGGTGTTGCCAAAGGGTTCACTTACGCTGCATTTGGTTAGTTGGAGACGGAACGGAATAGAACGGAGCAGAACGGAACGGAACAGAAACTGGAGACAGAGAGCTGTTTGGTTTATGGTGGACAGAACAGAGAATCTTGTCTCCGTCTCCAGGACAGATGTGTTTGGTTGT
>JANKOE010000009.1:51423170-51443990 GCA_026284465.1 Erythroxylum citrifolium | reverse complement strand
CCTCAAACTTCAATACAAGAAATAACATCAATTTCTTATTGCTTGCTACAGGACTATTCAATCACTAATTACTTGAGTTTCATGAAATTTGTATGGTAGAAAAGGAACTGATTTAGACATGGGGAATATGGAATAACATGAATTATGCAAGGCAAAGGCATCTGTGGTAGTAGAGCCAGTCCAATCCAAAGAGTGACAGAGACACTTTTTCTACTATCCTCGAGAACCTCTTTTTGAGTCACAAGCAGTACAGAATCGTACAAATGCGTGCTTTTTTATTCTGTGAATGATGCTAAGTACAATTTCTGATGAAACATGGTAACCAAGTTCACCAAGCTGTTTAAACTTGTATTATCATACTAATTTATGTTTGGGATCCAATTTGTATTTGTTCACAAACCATTTACTTTATGTTTAAAGGTGGAAAGAAAGACTGATGTGAAACTTTCCGTAAATGTGGGAATAAAGGAATTTGTGTGGTATGTTCCTGCTTGCAAAAACCTGTCATTCATCACCAACGGCACATATCCCGAGTACTCATGACCTGACTCACACATATTCTTACCTTCAGGTGCCCAGTCCTGCATGATTAATCTACTTGCTTAAAAGCATCTGAATTTACATCACTTTTTTCCTTATAAAAACAAGAGCAATGTATAATTATAATTTTCTGAAGCATAATTTGTATTTAATATACTTTTTGCTAAGAAACTGGATTTTCTGCACTTAGATCAGACAAATTTAAACACAATTGGAAACAATCGCCATTGTGATTGTTCAAAATGAACATGTAAAATGTTGAAACGATTTGTATTTGTGTTTGTAACATATTTGACACAATCAATCCGTTGCAATCAAGACAAACCTTTATCTACACGTACACTAAAACTCAAAAGTAGGACTTGCATGGTATCAGCTTCAAGGGGTACTCCGAACATTGTAGCCTTTGATCATTCTGCTGTTATAACCTAACTTCATCCTTAAAACAGATGGAAAAGAATAACCAACTTTTACAGCTTTGTTCAGTTTCAGGAGGATCCCAAATTCTTTGAAAGGTATAGAATCCTTCAAGACGTTCCTGACTATTACAAACCTTTGCAGGATGAATTGCTGAATATTGCATGAGAAGCACTCAGTAATACGCTTTTCGAGGGTTGTTCTGTGCAAGAGAACCCGAACACCATTAGCACAAGTTTAATCTTGCAACAATTCAGCAACCACATGATAACTTCAGACAACATATCGATGGAAGAACAAGATATTATACCAGAGGATTAGGTCTATATCGATAGCCAAGCATCATCCGCTTTTTATACTGCTCATAGATATCATCATCTGGGGCCACCTCACCGGGATTCTGAGCACCAACACCCAAGTTGTCTTTCTTTACATTACCAGCTGCAATTGGATCTGATATACCATTCCTTGAGCTCCCCAAACCCTCACCTGGGAATCACCCACTATGTCAGTAGAATACAAGCAGGCACAATATTGTACAAGAATAAGTAAATCCATATACTTTTTGGAAAAATAAGTAAATCCATATATTGAATGCATAGATATGTTAGTTTTTCTTTTGATTTTTCTTTTCCTTTTGGGTAGGGTTTCTTGCCTTCCTTCCAACCCATTTTTGACAGAAGTTTATGCCCAACATTATCAGCCTGGATTCTAGCCTTCTCCGCAGCTTCTCTAGCAGCTTTTTGAGCCGCTGCATCATTACAGGTAGACATAAACTTTTCAAGCTCCTCCTGCGGGATGTAGTCACCCATGTGATGACCTCTTTTTGCAGAAGCAGCTGTGAACAAATTTAGAAGTTAGTGACCATACAAGGGAAAACATGGAGATCATTTTCCAGCACACAAACAACACAGACGAAGAAAAAAAGAACCTTGAAGTGAAGCAGGTGGAGGCATCTCATCATTGTTGTATTTAGGCTGTCTCTTTCTCTCTTCCTGAGCAGCCTTTTTCATGTAGAACTCCATCATTGCTATTGGATCAGAAACAGATGAACTAGAGTCACCTGCATTATAGAGTAGATGAAATTGCGATTAGAGATGACAATGGGCTGACCCATGGGCCCAAATTCAGGTGTTTTTGCAGGCTCAGACCGACCAGAGATTCAACTATTCTAAGCAAAACGACATCGTTTTACTTAGAATAGTTAGCTCTCAGATAAGTCTAGGCTTGGGCAGCCCAGGCCTGAACCTAATTAAAGAAAGACGTTTTATACTTTTAATTTTTTTTAAAATTATTTTTAAAAAATTGGCAGGCTGGCCCATGAGCTCCATCCCTAATTGTGATCACATATTAGACAAGTAGTTAAAGGATTCTTGAACAAAATAAATCCCACCTTAGCTAAAGGAAACATGACATCAGTAAAAGCAAATTTCTTGAACAAAAAAAAAAGAATTCCTAAATGCAGAATCATACAATAGTACTTTTCAGGGTTCTCTAAGAGGATTTTCATTAATCAGCAATCTTTACAAGGGCAGAGAGATCCAAAGGATTTTTACACTATAACTTCGCGCATGTTTGTTTCACTTCCCTGTGTCTACATAAACTCAATTTCTTTGAAAATGGAAGTGCACAAAACATACCATTAACAGCTCTTCCAGTAGATGTTTGTGCAGAAGGCCCGGAATGGGGCTCTTCACTGGCTTCATATAAAGCTGAAGCAGGAATTTGGTAATTTGCTTGCTGATGTGACCATTGAGAAACATCTGCAGATTTAGGAGCTGACGCGCTGATCCCACCTAGAAAAGACAGCTTGAAATGATGATATTTTGCACTATGGATGAAAATTGACTATTGAAAGGGAAATATCAGACAAAATAAAACAGATATGAAGACTTGGCCCTTAAAAAAAACGCAGAAAAATACTTAACTGTCAAATTAATTAATTTAGTGCCTTATATAAAAATAGGACCTAAAGTATAACTCAAACCATGTTGGATAAACACCGAAGCAATTAAAAAACATATATCCACAAAATGTGGGGTCACCAAATTTTTGCAGCTTCAACAAAAGTGGTGGGTACATGAGAGTCAAAAAATTGTAAAAAAAATACTAAGATATAATTGTATTCACTACGACAACCATAAATAAATCTAATGGACCTTAAACAACTTTCTTTCAAATTTTTATGAAGACGAGAACCACTGACAGCTCCATCTGGAAGTACATTAGAATAGAAGGGTAGCAGACTAACCGCCGACTGAAACTTTGGCATCCTTGGTCTCTGAAAAGAACTTTTCCTCCTCAGCAAGTCGAAGCTCATAATATTTATAGTCTGAGCAGTTCTTGTCAAATAGAAATCTAGAAGCAGCCCAAAAGACGTCATGGAAATAAATTATTGAACTTCCACATGCAGAGCATGAGATTAACAATAAGATCCATGTGTACAAAAATGGCAGTATAGAGGGCGTACTTAAAAGGTGTGTCACCCGGATTCTTCTGTCGTGTGATATCCTCAAACTGCCTCCCATTCTTTGCAACAAAACTTGCTAGTTTGTCTGCAACTTTCTTCACTGTGGGATCACTTGGGAACAGTGGTGCTGCACATCACTTATAAAACTGATTAATACCGAGAGCATGAACAATGGAATGCAAATTACTCTTTTTAGCAGGCGTGCCACATATGCCAAATCTTTCATTGAACATCTCTTTCCACCAATGTTGATTGATTATACATAAGCTGCATTCATGAGACGGAAATATTCAAGAATGTTTTGTACTCTTCAATTTCTAGTTCAAGATTAGGGAAGGGAAAAGGAGATGCCCATCTTAATCTCAGTGCACATAACGATTAGGACATGTTACACTTATCAAATAAAGAATCAGTGTATGACGGACTCATATTGAAGCTTTAAAAGGCAAAGGAAATGTATAGCTGTTTTTGTCAATAGTATAGAACCCCAATAGGCGAATCACTTAAGAGGAAGAGATTAAGGGAAAATATCATTTAATTGAAGTTTTCTCGTCAAGCATCTTTTGAACTGGGAGGGATATCATGGTTAAAAATAAAGGAAAGAGAGTTTGTAAGACAAACAGTGACTAACTTAATGACTTGGAACAAGTTCCGATAAGTATGCATTAGGTAATCAATAAGAGTAAACATACATGAACTATGTATGAAGCTATTTGGCATGCTTTGCTTGCATGTGTATGGCAATACAAGGGATATGAAACTACAGAAAGAATGCAGATTTAAATAATGACTAAATAGTGGCGTCCTCATTAATATCTTGTCACCCCAAGACACCATGTACCCAAGATCAGCAATTGAACTTCCATTGAAGTCCAACCAGATGAGAGGAAATCTATACAAGCAGTAATTACCAACATCAGTATGTCTGGATGGCAGTTCATAGGCATCTGGTTGCCCCAACTTCTGCCTTTTGGCATCAACTGGGACATTTTCAGCGTCTAATTCATCTTCATCCTCCTCATCACCACCCAGCTTAACAGCAGGTGCAACAAGCTTTGACTTCTGTTTCAAGCTGAATGCAAGTTTGCCTCCTGAAGCTGCTTGTGAGCTCCCACTAGCATCATTACGCTTCAATTGCATGTTAATTTTACCAGCAGAAGACTTGGGTGTCCCTGTAACAATTGGCTTGGGTTTAGAATCCTTTTCTCCAGCACCCTTGTCCTTCTCCTGGGACTTACCCTGGTCCTTTCCCTTGTCTTGCTCAAGCTGCTTGAATCTCTCCATGAAAGAGCCATCATTAACAAAAAGACTAGAAGGGGCACCTTTATCCATTGCCAACGAGTTCAGTATGCACAGGCTGCTAGCTGGAAGTCAATGATTAACAAGTAAGCTTTAAATATACCAACACAATTATGTTACTTGTGGCACGATCTCAACACTTGCGAGCTTCATCAATTCATAATAAAGAAATTGTGGGGGTTTTTTGGTGAATACAGAATCAATAATGAAGATACCGGAATAACCCACGGTCCTGTAATAACCTACTATAGCTCATTATTCACAACATACTAAAACCTTCAAATCAGAACAACCATAGTCTCCATATCTCGCACAAAAGCAACCTCACAAAAGAGGATAAGTGAATTGGTTCTTTTTCTCATCATACTTGTTTTCCTGACTCCTCATCTCCCAAACCCTGACACAGTGACACTTAAATAAATCTTTGTAACATATACCAATTAGATTGGATCTCGAAAAAGGAATCTTTTTCTGTATAATTTAAGAAAATAAAATCAATAATTTGTCAAATATTATTCACGTTGCAAAATACCTCGGAACCCACTCT
The DNA here is from genome assembly GCA_026284465.1 of Erythroxylum citrifolium. Lineage (NCBI taxonomy): Eukaryota > Viridiplantae > Streptophyta > Magnoliopsida > Malpighiales > Erythroxylaceae > Erythroxylum > Erythroxylum citrifolium. The sequence continues at coordinate 51,438,717 of JANKOE010000009.1, read as the reverse complement.
CGCAGAACCAAAATCGAACTACGTTGTGCCCGAAATACATAACACGTTTCAAGCATAGAATACCGTAAACTTTCAACTAAAATCACAACCAAACATAGTCACAAAGCCCTAGAACCGCATAAATAAGCATTTGAATTGCATCTAACAATAGAACCCTAATCGAAATTTCAATTGACAATAAAGAAACAAAAGCCCGTGGAAATCTTGAAAAAGATATACCTAATGAAACCAAAGAGCGATCCAGAACCGTGGATGCTTTCAGGCGATTCGTTATCACCGAGACGTTAAGAGCAAATCGGAGATGGAATTAAATAACGACAAATATTTTCTCAATCCAAAGCTCAAAGGTGTACATTCCTCGATTATATACCACGTCTTGGTGTAAGCTAATCAGTAAATTACTAGACTTACTGGAATTTGGGAAATTACATGTACGACCTTGCATTTACTAATTTATAATAATAAGGCTGCCAGTGTTATTTTTTATTTTAAATTCATTAAAAAATCAACTTTTTATTTTTGGTCTTGGAATTTAAAAAATTATAAAATTTATATAAATTGAGTTTTATTTTTATTTCTATTTTTCATAATATTACTTAATTATTTAATATATTAATTTTTAATAAAATTATGAATAATTTAATTTTACTTAATAATTTATTTAATTTAATAAATATAACAAAATTTAAAATGTCTTCAAAATATATAAATTTCAAATAAAATTTGATTTAATAATTAAAAAATAATTATTCCTTTTAATAAAATAAAATAATTTTATTAATAAATATTATATAAGAGATTAAAATAAATTTATTTAATTAAAATTTTTTCTTTAAATTTTATTTAATATATAACTATTATCATCGATAAAAATATAACTATATTAACGTTAACAATCAAACAGATTTTTATTTTTATTTAAAAAATAAAAACTAATAAAACCAATCTACCATAATTAAGTGAATATTATTGATACGAAATTTGAGTTTCATAAATTAGGTTAATTTATTACAATTAGTTAAGTAACTTAGTCATATTGAACTTTTTTTCCCTTATCAATCTTAAGAAACAAACTAGGTAGATGCTTGTAGCTTTGGTTTAAGTCTAGTTCGAGATTTGAATAACCTTATCATTTAATTAAAATAATATTATTTTAAATAAATTTATTTAAATTAATATTATTCAAATTTTAATTTTAAAACATATTCATAATAATATTATTTCAAACAATTTCAATTAATATTTTTAAAAAATATTAATTCAAGATACAACTGTTATCGAGTTTGCGAAACTCGCATAAACATCTGAAATTCATGCGATATAATAAGACATTATAATATTAGACAGAAATATCATAGCCATATCTAACTTCTTTAGAACAGATTTGGGTCCTCAAACCATAACCATGGTAGATGGGTTCAAATAAATGGCCCAGTCTCACGCTCAGTCCAAGCCATGTGATTGTATTAGTAAGAGCATACATGTACATATAAACACGTAGTATGCACTGCATTAGAAAGAGAAAAGAAAGTGAGATATGGGAGCTATGCCATTTTTTACATTCCTTCTCATCTCAGTTATCTCAACCGTCGTCAACTCCTGTCCGCCGTCAGACATTGCAGCCCTGACGGAGTTCAAATCTTCTCTCAACGACCCATACTTTGGAATCTTCAACTCCTGGACTGGTACAAACTGTTCAAGCTGGTATGGTGTAAGCTGCGACCCAACCTCAGGTCGCGTTTCAGAGATCAACCTGCGAGGCGAGTCCGAAGACCCCATCTTCGAAAAAGCAGGTCGGTCCGGTTACATGGTAGGTTCCATAAACCCATCAATCTGCAAACTTGACAAGCTCACCACTCTTATCATTGCTGACTGGAAAGCCATTTCTGGAGAGATTCCTTCATGCATTGTGTCTCTCAAGTCTCTTCGCATTATGGATCTCGTCGGCAACCAAATCTATGGTTCTATTCCCCCCGACATTGGAAATCTACAAAGACTCGCTGTTCTGAACCTTGCCGACAATGAAATCTCCGGAGATATACCTGCTTCTATGACCAAGTTAGCCAATCTTAAGCATTTGGACTTGAGCAACAACCGGCTCTCAGGTGAGTTACCTGCTGACATGGGAAACTTGAAGATGCTGAGTCGTGCATTGCTAAGTCGAAACCAACTAACCGGTTCAATCCCAGACTCCATATCCAAACTCTACCGTCTCGCAGATTTGGATTTAGGCACGAACCTTATCTCCGGTACGGTTCCGTCATGGGCAGGAAGCATGCCGGTTCTTGCCACCCTTAATCTGGATAGTAACATGATTCATGGTGAACTGCCTGGGTCTTTATTGAGTAGCAAGGGATTGGGTATAGTGAACTTGAGCAGAAATGGGATTAAGGGTAATATACCCGATGTTTTTAGTCGGACATCATATTTTATGGCTCTTGATCTGTCTTTCAACAACTTGAAGGGTTCGATACCAGCTTCATTGTCGAAGGCGGCATATATAGGGCATTTGGACTTGAGCCACAACCACCTCTGTGGTCCAATTCCGATGGGATCACCCTTTGATCATCTTGAAGCTTCGTCCTTCAGTTTTAATGATTGTCTTTGCGGCAACCATCTAAAGACTTGCCGATGAAGTCTTGCAACACCTGAAGGGGGGGTCTGTAAGTTAGTTATAAGTGTAAGCCTCAAATATCACTGATGCAAGTGTAATCTTCTCTTTGAAAAAGCTTTTTTCTTGAGAGAAAATCCGATATTTAGCATAAATAGGTGTGATGAACGAAGATCTAATGTATTATTATATGTGCTATTGTTAGTTTAATGGATGCTGTAGCTAAGTTTGTAGTTTGCAATTGGATAACGCACGTATGGCTAATCTGACATCTTTACTCTGAAACCTTCCACATGGACACTTTTCCATTCACTGAAAATGTTTCAAGACTTGCACGATTCCTTTTAAAAGAATGGGGGTTAAAGCAAAAAAGCAAAAACTGAGGGAAGTGGGTATTCACTCATAGTACGAACACTGATCACACCCCACCAGAAAATTGCAAAAGCACTTCAGTTCGTTCAATTGCCAATTTGTATCAGTAAGGAAAAACGCAAAACAGCCAGCAACTAAGCAACCATCGTTTACTTTAGTCTTCCCGAGGCAAATTCATATTTACCCAGGAAAAAGGGTTCTCCTGAATTGCTAACGCGTACTGGCGGTGGATGGCCCATACTTAACAGCATTTAATGTTATCAATAGCATTCACTGTTTGCAGAAACAGAGCATGTACTTACCTCATACAGAGAGCGAAAATAAATGTCTTGTTGCTCCTGTCCACATCTACACTGAGCGCCAACTGTTACAATGCCAATAATACAACGGGAACAGCAAGCCACAGTGAACTCCCCAGCAATGACGATGCTTTAAGGTATCAATTGGGAGGGACAACTCTCAACCACCTTACCCACAGTTTTACAAATCGTTAGGCCAGAGTTTAATTGTTGGTGGAACAACATTGTCACTCCCCAAGACTGCCGAACACACACCATTAAGTTTCCTCAACTAAAAATGGATGCACTCGTATGAGCAAAAGATATCAAGTTTCATTCGACCTTGATCCCCCTTAAGTTTTCAAGGACTTTGCAATCAACACTTTCCACAAAGCAGACAGAAGTTCTATGACAAGGCTCAGGTGCACCACTCACTTCCAAACTTAACAGTGTATGCATAGAATGTGAACATTTTACCTACCACGGAGAACTTAATTTCTGCCCAATGAATCTGTCTTTTGTCCATACAGATGACAACATCTACCAAGTAAATTTTCACTAAGACAATGGATAATAGAATCCCCAAAGGGCAATGTGTTGCCTAATTTCAGTTAAACCATAGTTAAAAGTCAAGTTTAAGAGTCCTTTTTCTGTAAAATTGGAATCCCGTGTTAATAAATTATTTCTACGCAATATATAAATTCGCACATGGTAAACCTTCACATGCCAAAAAAAAAGCAAAACAACGAGTACATGTTACTCAAGTACTAGGATTTTTTTTTTTGGGAAGAGCATTAGCTCAAGAAGATTATCATAAATAATACCTGCATAAAGGTTAACTGCTCAAGAGTCCTCCCATCTAGAATGATTAATCTGTATAAATGGAAAATGACTTTTACATAATAAAATGAAAATAAAATCCAGAGGAAGGTTTGGTGATGAACACTAGGTGAAAATCTGCAAAACGAAATGACTTTAAGCAGTTGCTATATTGTGTCTGGAGCCTATGCAATTACAGTAGTGGAAAAAGAATACAATTAAACAAGTTTCTCCATACTCACCACTCGCATTATTGGTAAAAGATTGGAAGATAACGTAATTAATCAACAGACATGAGCGCCATACTTCTGACTCCCTTTCTCAGGCTTGCATTTGCTCTCATAGCATAAACCCCTCTTTCATTGATCAAGAAACTCTTCAAGCCTGATTTAGGCCTCAGATTTTTCTTCATGATTCAGCCAAAATGATTTTATATTTGCTGCTCGATCCGAGTAGTTGCCTTCACCTTTATCGCTGTTTGAATCAATCAAAGCTACTATGCTACTGACAACTGAGGTTATTTCCCTCACAGAGTAATATTTCAGTAGATTGTAAGTTTGAAGGAATTTCAATAAAGTTTGAAATAATTAAAAAAAATCATTGATTAATCGTTAAAATACGCAAGACTGCCATGAAGGTTGGCCTTGACTACTAATATCAGTTGGCAACCTATTCCAGGCCTGGATTCTATCGGAATGTACAAATACGAAGCCAGCAGAAATCTCCATCAATCAGAAAATCACATTTCAGATTCAAACCCGATATTCCAAAATCCATCAGGAGTCATAGGAGGAATGTACTTGTATCGATGCCTAGAAATGCCATCATGATGCTCACAGTTATGTTTGTTACCATCTGCTTCCCGGCCTCCATTATTAGGAAGAACTGCATCATAGAATTGTTTACACTGGTTGCATTCAACTCCTTTCAAAGATTCGCGCGCAGCTTTCTTTCTAACTGACTCAACATATCTGAAGCTTTTGTTGACAAGAAGTTGATCTTGTATCTGTTCCTTTTCTTCTCTACTAGGCTCGGCATTTATATCCTTCGTTTCTTCATCACGACAATCAGGATTCACATCTTTTTTATCTGGAAGATATTGCACTTCTTCCTTCATAGCCTCAATCAAGCCATTCTTTATGTTCTCAAGTGGAGTGTGGAGGAAATCATCATGAGGGTCATTCCCATCTTTGCATTGGACAGACCTCGTATCTATCCAAGAAGAAGCTGGCCGCTTTCTACTGCTTATAGGAGCAGATTTTGAAGTGGGAGGACATTTTGGAGCTATAAAACCGGAAGTGGGGGAGTTAAATTTCGATACTGGATCGGAAACAACCACTTTATCCACCATGTCAACACTCGAGCCACTATCGAGTTTCAGTTTCTTCGTCTCGCAAGCAGCTCCAGAGGTATGCAACTCTTTGTTCTTCCCATCTAGCATATGTAAAGCAGTTTGGTTAAAACCAGAGATACTGATATTGGCAGTCCATATCTGCAGGCCACTAGATTAGTCTTGTCAAAATCTATAAAAGCTACAAACATAGCGCATAATAAAATGAACACAGGAGTTATACAAAATCATTAGAGATGTTGAACAATTTGACCTAGTACGGTGTTAATATTACTATACTGTTATGTACTACAGTTGTGTATAAAATGATAATGTAGAGTATCAAAAGAGATACTACCTGTTGAAGTTGACAAATTTTGCTGGTGGTTCAGTGTACTACATCCATTCTCAGATTGACGTTGCCCAAGTACGTTGTCCCTTGTAAGACCAAACTTCGTGCACAGAAAGTTGTACTGAGACTTGAGCCTTTTGTAAGCCTCAATAACATCACTTCTCTTCTTTTTCTCAGCTTGAAGTAATTGGGAGGATTTCAATTCGATCTCGTGAAGCGACTTCTTATATGAATCCTTTCCTTCAGCCACCTTGTCGCTACTGCTAGTGGGATTATTCTGCAGGTCTTTTAACATATCCGATAAACCTTGTACTCTGTCCATAAGTAGTTTTCTATCATTTTCAGACTCCTCTAGTTGTTGCTTTTGCTTCGATAGCTTCACCACATTTCCATCAAGTTGCTCTTGTAATTGAGCTTGCAGTGCTTTCCCCTTGTCAAGTTCTTCAATTTTTTTCTTCAGCTCAGCTTGGATATGGCTAACATTCTCCTCCGCAGATTCCAATTTCCGGACAAGTTCTTCATTCTGCTTTTCACGTTCAGTCAACTTGGCTCCACTATCACTCAAGTAAGAGATCATCTTATTTAGATGCCGGGCTAAATTCTCTCCGTTTTCCTCTTTGTCAGCCACCCTTTCTCTCTCTCGTCTAAGAGAGTGTTGGAGCTCTTCGATCTCTCTTTCTAAACTTTCCACTTTCGCGAGTAATCTCGTCTCTGCATCTTCATGCTCTTTCAACTGTTTCTCTTTTTCAACAATTAAAGAATCTTTTGTTTGAACCATATTCTGCAGCTTAACCTGTAAGTCAATTGCCTCTTCAACTTCTTTAGACTTGTTCAAAAGCTTGCGTTCATGCTCATCAATTATAATCTGTTGAATTCTTACATCCTCAGGTAACTTCTCCTTGTCAATCTTGAGATAGTGATTTTCCTCGGCGACTTGTTTCATCTGCAACTCAAGTTTTTGAATTTGGAGCAAGAGATCATTTTCCTTGCGTCTCCATATATCATCTGCTTGTTTCTTGGCCTCGGAACAAAAATTCTGCAAGCGTTTAGACTTGGACAGGAAAATAGGGTAAAGCTGGTTGCAGAATATGTACTCAATCTGAGAAATCCCGTCCTTGGCGTCCTGGATTGTACCAACAAGTGCAGCACTAAGCTCATAGACGTTCTTCACATCACCATTATCCAGAGAACTCTCTAGTTCTAGTTCAGTGGGGTGGCTAAGTTTCATCTCCATCAAATTTTGAGGGGGTAACAAAACAAGGACATCCAATTAAACTCCCTTCCAACCAGAATAGACCATTGTAACTAACAAACTGCGTGAAACACAATCAACTTGCTACGATTTCCACATACATACAAAACGACGTGAAGATTTAAAAATAACAACATTAAACTGTATACCTGATCTTGGGAGTACAAGAGATAAGAAATAACGTAGACGAGAGTAAGAGAAGGAGGCAGAACTGACCTCATTCCAGATTGGTTGGCCACACAATCAAGTTGCTTCCAGTTCCGTCTTTCTGGATCCGCATATAAGAGAGACGGCAAGGAACTAGGCGTGGCTGCGTGGATATCCTTCTACGAACAACTTGGCGGTAAACCAAATTTAAGTTTAAAAAAGAGGCTCGGAGGTTAAAATTAACAGAATTTTATTAGATTAATTGTATAAAAAACTAAATATATATATATATACTCTATAAAAAAAGGAAAAAAATATAAAACTTTTCAATTATTTAAGAAATTTAAAATTTTTATTAATTAAATTTTGTTGACCAATTAGATATTACTTATAATTCAATTCAACTTAAATTAATAGTTTATCTTTATTAATTTAAGTCAATCAAATATTATATTATAATTTAAATTAATAATTATTTTAAATTAAAATTTTAATTAACTAATATTTATAATTTAATTTGATTTAAATTAATTACTGTTTTATAATCAATTCAAATTAAATTTATCAAATTTAAGTCAATTTATTAACTGAATTACATTATAACTTCAGTGATATTTTTATTTATTTTCTCATTATTTTTACAAGAGGCTTTTATCGTTATCTGAATTTTTTAAATCTTCTATCCTTTCTCTTTCAAATCATTCATTTCATAAATCTTCTAAACTATCTCTTTCAAATCAATCATTTCATAGATAGCTTAAATAGTTTTTTTAGCAACTATTTCAATAAACTTTCGAGAAGTTAGCAAGCACTTTTATTTACCACAAAGCATTTTTTTTAAGAAAAATAAGTATTTGGTTATAAAATAAAAAATATTATTTTAATAAGTATGACGTTTTTAACAATCAAAATACAACTTTTTAAGAAGCTTAAATTTAGAGCTTCTCAAGAAAGTCTCTTAAATACCTAAAAGGCTTTTTTGGGTATATTTTTCATATTAATTAATGAGTATATTTTTTAGACCTTTTTGCCCTTATGTTTTATACATAATTTCTACAGTCCCACAATCTTATCTTCACGTTTATCTTGCAAATCCATTATTTGACTTTTTTATATGTTTTAATATCTATTTTTGATATTAGTTTTACTTATGTTAAAATCCATATAAAAGATTTGGTTAGATATATTTTCATTTATGTTTCATATGGTTTAAACTTTTTTTTTTAGGAATAAGTTATGAAATGCTATTAATAATCAAACAATATTCATAATAGCAGGAGGTGGTATATCAAACCACTCTCCTAAGCCTGACTCGGAATGAGCACCCACAGCAACAGTATGTGCGGCTACATTCGCAGACCTATAAGCAAAACAACAAGATACGGATTCTAACTCACTAATGAGAGAGATACAATCTTGAATAAGAAGACCAAACACTGAAACATCCGTAGATGAAGAATCCTAAATAGCTTGAACCACTAACTTTGCATCTGATTCTACAACCACATTTCTCCGTCAATGTAGTTATATTTTTAATTAAATGGACAAATTTAAGAATTTGTTTCTTATTGCCATTTACTTATATTTTGAAGACGTGATGACTTATAATACTAATTGCTCCTCCCACTTTCATGCACGCATTGTCACCTTCATATTTTCATTCATGTCATCTCTTAATATAAAAGATTTAAGTCGTTATAAAAGGAAATTACAAAACTCTCCATAAACTTCAATTTAAAAATTAGTTATTAATTAGAGATGGTAATAGGCCGACCTATGGGTCAATCTTGTCAATTTTTAAAATATTTTAAAATTTTAAAATATAAATCAATATTTTTTAATTGAGTTTAGGTCTGAATTACTTAGATTTAGGTATACTCGAGATCTAACTGTTTTTAATAAAACAATGCAATTTTATAAAATTTCTGGCTTGACCCATAAAGGAAAACTTTAGTAGGTGAGATTTATACCAAATACATGATAGAATCAAAATGTACTCAAGTCAATGGAATTTAGCTACCTAATGAGATTTTTTATATCAACTGATGAACTTATAACAGTCTCATCAATCAATGTTTGAAAATTCAGATATATGAAGGGGTGTGATGTGGTCCATACCTTGTTCAACTCATTACACCGAGGAGCAGCATATGGTGTTTAGAGGAGGGCGATAACATGCTTTACCCGCTTATCTTTGATGTTTGATTCCTAACATAAAAACATCCCCTACCAGCGCAAGAGCAGCAGGCGTGATACTACGTATACGCATGCTTGCTGTCACTAGTCGGTAAATCATCTTCCCCCAAAAATAAAATGAACATATAGATCAAATATGGTGTTTTATTTCATTTTTACTCGTTATCTTAATAAGTAACATGTTAAAAATTTATAAATTGCTGATATTACTAGTATTTAATAATTTATTTAAGTTTGTAAGTAAAATTAATTATTATAGATTTTCTATTATAAATATTTTATTAATTAAGAAAATCATTCTTATATGGAAAAAAAAGAAATTGTTAGGAGTTTAATGTAAAATTTAGTCATTTACCGAAGAATATTTTAGAAATTAGATCACTTTATTTTATCATCAAATAAACTTAAAACATGTTAAATTACATATGATAAAAGATTGTTATTGACTTTTACTTTTACAAGCATTTGAAAGGTCTTTATTCAAACATGAAGCTTTCTTAAATTGAATGAGAACTCTTATTAGGTTCAAATCATATTTTTAGACGTCTCTTCGACATTTATTTCAAGAATTGGTTCCTCAATTCTAATTTTTTTCTTCGGATATGCCACTTTTTTCCTTTTTCTGCGTATAGCGTGGTAAGCAGGTCCAACCAACTTTCTGTTACGGCTGGGATAAGTCGTTTCTTCGTTAGTGACAAACTTTACAGTATGTGATTCTTAATTATCTACATATTTAATTTCAAGGAGAAATAAGAACATATTTACAGTAATTTTGCAATTCTTTTACCACTTCGTCAATTGAAGCTATGAATTTTGAATTAAAAATGGTAAAATCTATAACATAAAGTGACTTTTAAGGATTGATTTGAGGGTTAAAATATACTAGACTTACAGCATTAATTGAATTGAATCAATTACTTAATTATTAATTTATTAAATAAAATTTTAAATATTTATTTTATAAATTATTATAGACTTATTTAGTAATGTGTTCATTATCAAATAATAATAATTACGAAATTATTATAAAAAAGAAAAAATGTTGCCAAAAAAAAAGGGATGGATGATGGCTTAAAGCAAAACAAGGTCAAGGAAACTTTATTTTTTATCTACAAATATAGAAAAGAAAAACATGAACTTAGCAGATTAAAAAAATGTTATTTACTAAACAACTAAAAAAATTAACACCTAGACAAAGTTGTTAACTCATGATTCTGTCTTTGACCACAATCTCAATTCAAACCTTTTTTACTTATTTAAATAAATTATTAAATTTTAATTATTTTAACATTAAAATTTTAGTAAAATTATGTCAAATTAGTTAAACAGAATATATCATATGTTCAACAATTTATTAAATACTAAATTTTTCTTAATAAATATTTAATAAAAACTTTTTAAAAATTTAATATTATGAAATTGTTGAATATTTAAAATAATAAAATATTTATTACCAAGCAACTTCTATTTTAAAATATTTTTGAAGTTAATAAAAGCCCCAAGGCAATGGAATCTATATTTTTAAAGTTTGATTCGTTTCACTTCTATTTTTCTGTTGTGTTTTTGGTTTTCATTATTTATTTGATTATTAATTTTAATATAGAAATATTTTTATTACTGCTGATAATTATATATTAGATAAAACTTACAGATAAATTATTTTAATTAATTTAATTTATTTTAATCTCTTATATAATATTTCTTTGATAAATTATTAAAAAAAATTATTTTATTTATTAAAATAATTAATTTAAAATTAATAGTTATTTTAATATATTTTAATTATTAAATTTAAATTTTGTATATTTTGAAGATATATTAAATTTAGTTATATTTATTAATAATTATTAAATTAAATTATTTATAGTTATTATTAATAATTTATATATTACATAACATATATTTACTTTATAATAAATGAAGAGAAGATAAAAATAAAAATCTTTTTGTGATTTTATAATTTTTAAAAAAACTAAAATTAAAAATAAAAATTAAAAACTTAAATAAATAATTTTTTACTAATTTTTAGACCCTGAACTAATGTAATGATAGCAAATAGTTTTAAAATTGCTTGGTGTTGTGTCAATAATTCTCACATCACGCAGGCTATTAGACTCCTAAGTTTCGGAGCACTTCTCAGCTACCTTTGTGGAAGGCCTTAAGCGGAAGGTTAACTGGATTCACGCATGAGGGAGACGTGCAAAAACACTAAGGCAAACGTGGGCGAGTGGGATCGGATTTAGTACAAATTTTGGTAGAGTCTCGGACCTTGTGGAGATTGACTCGACCCAGACTAGCACTTGATGGACTAAGGACTTAGCCACGCTCGGATGAATGGACTGCGACTAACGGACTTGTTGTGGGAAGCATTGGATCAGGCCAATGTGCTACGTGGGTTTCGGCGAGATCACACTGCATTATCAGCGGATAGAGAACGTGGGGAGATCTTGGATGATGTGGAGATGACTGAGAGTTAGAGTTACAGTGGAACTAAACATTTGAAGACAGCGGAGTTCTTCGAGGACACGGATATTAGTTTTCTAGTTGGATGTAAACTCTATCTTGTTGTTATCTTATCTTATCTTATCTTATCAGCAGTGACGGAGCCAGGAATTTAATATAGGGGGCCCAAAAATTAATTTTTTTAAATTTTAGGGGGCCCAGTACACCACTGACCCCTTAAATAACTCTATCTTTATATATATATATATATTAAAAATAATTTTTTTAACAAAACTTGGGGGGCCCAATGACCCCCCAACTATATGAATAGCTCCGTCCTTGCTTATCAGTTAGAGTCTTATTTAGACGGGGTGTCGTCTAATTGGTACACGTGATGTAATCTGATAAGGATAAGTATAGTAGTGATCTAGCACGACTTAGGCAATTCAGATATAGTGGGATTCTGAATGTAACTTGGAAGGCAAGTTAGGATGCCTTTGTTCTTATTGCTTTCTTAGCATTGTTTCTTCGAGTGTGTGCGAGATAAACACTTCGAGGGTTCGTTGAGAGCTAGATCTTGCTTAAACGGATCTAAATGAGATTGCCATGCAAAGGGTGTTAGTGATAGACTTTGGTGAAAGTTCGAGTCCCAAAGGTGACCTTTGTATCACAGGCCTACCAGATTTTACTACAAAACTAGCGATCACTATGATTTAAATAACATTTTTGTTGGCGACAACCACCACATCAGTTTAAATGTCAAATAGAAATTAGTCACTTGGACGCTGCCATGTCAACTTCTTGCATTCTCGCGTTAGTTCTTTGACTTCTGTAATATACAGTTCTTTGAAGTGTACTGAAACCGAGTCATCTTGTAGGTTTCAGGAAGCTACGACACAATTTCTTAATATGAACAAGCTCTTCAAAGAGCTTTCTCTCCAAAAAGGCACCAATTCCAAAACAGATGGATGATACCCAATACTCTCTCGTGAAACCAACAGCTATAGACCCCAACAATGAATGTTCAATCAAAATAGTCAAATTTCGGACTCTAGATGATGTCGAGATGGGAGGGACAAAGGAGGTTGTATCAACTTCATTCAAAGACAAACTCCTATCTCAATCTACTATTGATTTGTCAGAGGACGATTTCGAGATTATTGAGGAAGCCATTTCCTCCATTAATTTCTCTAACCGGATTAAGCATGCAATGGCTGACTCTATATAACAGGTTGTGGTTGTGCGGTTGTTGGGAGGTTATTTGGGTTTTCAAAGTTTGCAAACATGAATCCAAGCCTTATGGCAACCATAAGGGAGTTATAACGTGATAGACTTAGAAAAACACTACTTTTTGGTGAAGTTTCAATTGTATAGAGATTACGCGCATATCCTTGTGGATGGTCCTTGGATGGTTCAGGGTACATATCTAACAATTCAACTATGGAATCTTGTTGTTTCTATTACGGATATTATCCAGAAAGCCATTATAGCATGAGTTAGATTTCCTGGCATGCCTCTTCAGTATTATCATAAAAACGTGATTCGGGCTATTGGCCAACTGATTGGGAGAGTGATTTGTATTGATTACAATACATCTATGGGGGCTAGGGTAAATTTGCTCGTCTTGCAGTACAAATCAACCTCACCAAGCCATTGATATCTAGAATCAAAGTTGATGGTCTTATACAATCTGAAGAATATGAAGAGTTACCTAAAATCTATTTTACTTGTGGTAAGTATGGCCATATTGCTGATGAATGTTCTACTGCCATCATTCGACCAGAACCAGTGCTGGAAACAGCCAGGATCAACAGGGAGACCTAAGGAGGAGGAGATCTGAATCAACTAGAGGAGGTTGTCTTTGAACCGTGAATGCACGTGCCAAATCGCGTAAAGCGAAATTACAAGAGAAATGGCCTAGACTCTGGTACGAAAAATATCTCCTCGAGTATCGTAAGAGTGAACAGTTGGGAGCTAAAGGGAAAGGAGGGTATGGTTCACGTTTTAATGCTTTAACTGAATTGGACAATACTGCTTGTGGGAAGGAAAATATAGGCAATACTGGTGAGGACATTAGTACAGCAATAAATTGTGAGACAATTAATAAGGAAGCCCAAAGGAGACGTTCTAGTCACTTTAATAAGAAACTAGATGAGACCTCTATCAGGCAACGACATAATCAGGGAACTACAAGTGAACCAAAGGGGAAAGTCAGCTATGGAAAAGGGAATAGTAAAAATGTTGGCTCAAAAAACAATTACCTGCAATTACCTGCCAAGGACACTTATAAGGCCCACTCAAGGTCTGAAAAGGGACAACTTTCCAAGCCACTGGTTATTCAAAAACTAAACCCGGAGGATACGTAACCCCTTGAGATTATTCATCAACCTACTAAACTAGACCCCACAAAGCATACAACAATTACAATTAGGGAACTTCATGAGGACGTTAACAAAGATGAAAATAACATGGAGATAATTGCTAATTGGACAGCTATACAAAAGGAGCGGATATCCTGATTTAAGTAATAAGAAGGGCATTGGCGCATTAACCAAAGAGAACATGAATAGGAGTTGTCGTGTGACGAAACCAATAGCTAAAATATCAAAGGCCTTCAAGTAGCAGTTTTTTAAAGAGTTAGATCTCTCTCAAGTTGTGGAAGAAGGGAAGGAACATAATGAGGGTATGGAGATGGTGGAGGAGACGCTTCCTCAGGAATAGAGGTTAGTGCTTCCTCTTTCATTCTATAGGACTCATGACACAAAACTTTTTTGTTTGGAATTGTCACAGAACAGGAAATGCTAAATTTATAAAAAAATTTAAACAGTATGTTAGGACACATAATCCTGGTATTGTGGTTTTAGTGGAGCCTAAAATAAGTGGCTACATTGCTGATGATGTTATAGCTAAAATGGGTTTTCGTTTCTCTCATTGAGTGGAGGCCTGTAGGTTTTGTGGGGGTATCTGGATTCTTTGGAAGGAATGTATTGCAATCTCGATCATTGCTAATCATCCCCAATTTGTTCACATGAAAGTATCATGGAGTGCTTGGGAATGGTGCTTTTTCACTACTAGATTTTAATGCTGCCACTAGAGCAAGTTTATGGCCTATTCTCTCAAAACTAAATTTTGATGTTGACTCTTTTCCTTGGCTTCTTGCTGGAGATTTTAATGCTCGCTTATATGGTGATGATAAGATCCTCTCCTTGTCCACTCTTTTGTAAATGGATCGAGCATTATAATATTGTGGATCTGGGATTCAATGGTCCTAGATATACATGGTCAAGACGGAGACTATTGGAAAGGATAGATTGGGCACTTGTTAATCCGAAATGATTTGAATATTTCCAGTCATCTTTTGTCCTACGTCCCCCAAAATTTTATTCTGACCATCGCCCTTTTGTTATTTGGCCCACCCCAAGAAGGAACGTGGATCAAAGATATGCATTTCGATTCTTGGCTCTTTGGGTTACTCATGACACATTCCCAGAACTTATTAAAAGAAATTGGCGTGGTGGAAAACCTATCAATGAGACCATTCAGTGTTTCTCTTCAGCAGTGAGTGTACCACCCAAATACCCCCTGGGAGGATACATGGATGCCACCCAAGACAGAACAAATAAAACCAAACATCACACTGATATTTATTTTATTTAGTAACTCAAACCCACACACATATATTACATATCGTAAATCTCAGAACAAAAATCCAAAGAATATTTACAAGTCCAAACAAAGGAAACAAAAT
>JANKOE010000009.1:51353384-51363710 GCA_026284465.1 Erythroxylum citrifolium | reverse complement strand
ATTAGGGAGAAGATGTTCTACAAGCATCTATCTATTATTTATTAGATAGATACGGGATCAAATTCTTTGAACTCATAATCCTTTTATACAGTCCTATTCTTTGAACTCTTTCCTTTGATTGATACGAAGGATCTTATCCCGATAAATACTCATAAAATAAAATAAGGGACAAAATCTTTTGTATCTATAACCCTATACTTAGGGACGGATTTAAAAAAAATTTAAAGTGGAGGCAAAATTTTATTTTTAATGAGGACAAAATTTTAATGGAAGTAAAATTTTATTTTTTTATAAGGACAAAACTTATAATAATAATTTTTTTATAAGAAATTTTACGGAGGCAATAGGGGTAAGTGTGGTAAATCCGCCCCCGCCTATACTAACCTTGTTCCATAGTACACACATTTCTCTGGATTCTTATAATAGATACAGAAAAAAAACAGGCCTGAACCTGTAATAATAATAGTCTTATTATACAACTGTTTCATGATTTCCTAACATTTTTAAAGTATAATATATTTTTTATTTATCAATCATCAATTAATTTAACTTGTATAATGTCATCACTCAATTATTTAAACCACTAAATAAAATTTTATTTTAATATAAATATTTATTTGAATATAATAAAATAATATTATTAAAATGCAAAATAATATAAAAATAACGTACAAAAATTTACTTACACCTTTGACGAAATCGTTTGATGAGCAAATCTTTTATTAGGCTACTAAATAAAATTTCAATTTGAGATAAAAAATTTTGAGCTGATCTATTTTTTAATTTAACTTTTTAGTTTTCGATCAAAATTAATCAATTTATTAAATAATAAACTTTTTTTAAAAAGAAAAATATATCAACTAATATCCATTTAATAATTTCTTTTTAATAAAATTTTAAAAGTTTTAACGAATAAAAATAATCTTATTCAACCATAATTTAAAACTTTCAATTTTATCAATTTGTCTTTATCGACGATTTATATTCTAACTACACTCATTCATCACCTAGCAAGGATTTCTTGCATACTCTAGAGATTCCAAAACTGAATCTGTCTACAAGCAACCTTGCAGCAATTGACATGTCATTTTCACAGGATGCATGATCATACAGAAAAATTGCCCAGACTTGGTCAACCAAGTTATTCTTTGTCCACTCTTTTTTATAACCTCAGCTGCACAACCCTTTAACAGAACTACCTCCATGAATGCTCATCCCATCCAGTCCACGGCTCCAAACATAAATACTGTTCTGTACCCCCAAAACCAAATATAGTTTTCTTTTCAACCACATTGCAGGCATACATTCATTATTCAAAATTATATTCCTTGCACGTATACACCGATCAATTATTTCCATATAGTTAGCTGCCTCCATTTTATTTATTCGCCAAGTGCACATTCCTTTTACTAATGATTGAACCCATTCCGGGCAAGCAACCTGCATGCGTTACATAACAAGACGAAGAAAACATATTTAGGAAGACCGTATCAAACATAATTTGTCAATTAAGAGGTTACCAACAACAGTATATCTAAACGAATATGCCAGAGGTCGATCTTACAATTTCGAATAAATTTAAGGCACCATTCACCCAATTTGCAAGCTACCGAGGAAGTCAGACAGCCTGCAGATACAGAATACTTCTTCGATGTAAGGCTACATTCGTTGACAAAATTAGTAGAAAACACACCTTCTTCGTCAATGGACACTTGGGACAAACCTGATATCTTTAGCAATCACAATATCTCCATCTTCAGCACCAAGATGACGCAGAACCACCTCCTCCAATCGGCCATCGCGGTATGCATGCTGCAAAGAATGAGTAACACTTGTCACAAATCTTCAAATGCTCCACACTTATTTTTATTAAGATGTAAAAACAGAAGGAAAACCAGAACAAAATAGGCAACCAGAACAAAATAGGCAACCTACTGTAGCAAAATGACAATATATCATATACCATGAACATAGAAAAGCAAGTCTACTAATGAAAACAATCAACAATACCAAAGAGATCATCATCGTAACAGAGAATTTGAAAAAAAATTTAATTCCTTTTTGTTTTATACTTTGCAAATCACGGCTTCACAACTTTAAAAGGGGTAACAAAGCAAAAATTAAACGAGAGAATCGTGTATCCAAGGTTTCAAGTAGCAAACAAGGTCATTTAGATGTACGGAGGTTACAATTTGTTTTTGTATATAGTAAACTTTGTTCAATAGCATCAACATATAAAATTCGGCTATATTGGCATAAACAAGATATCATGAACATTTCTCAACAAGCATATTAACCAAATTCCTCACATAGAAACCTGCAATTTATGACAGCCAAGTAAACTATAAAACTTCATAACAAACATTCCGCAGAGGACGTTCTAGATACTTGAAAAGTAATCTTCCATGAATCTAAAATGACTCCCGAGTAGAAGAATATATGCTACCATATATGCCAAACCTAATAATTAAAGAGAATATTTCTCCTAATAAAATCGACAACTTAAAAGGGAAGTTACCCATCAGCATAACTCCCAAAGCCAGACTTATGGAAGTTAAATCTTCCTCAAAAAAACATGTTAGCATCAAATATACCCAGTTCGTCTTCATCCATTAACTACATGAACATGTAACATAAGTCATCTATATCCACAATATTAGATCTGCGGGGACCCAGTTTAGGTGGGGCTGGTCTCTGATATTTACAAGTGCACGATCCTGCCGTCAGTATGCAGGATCACAACACAAGATTCTATCCGTTAAAGAAGTCATAATGGTATTGTCTCCATGATGAAAGCAAATAATCACAACAACGCATAATTCCAAACACCATAGGCAGAAGGAGAACTACTGAAGATATACCACTTTGACTCTTCAGTAAATCAACATAGAAACAGATTTACAAGCTTATAAATCTCCATGTTCATTTTCAAAAACCTAAAAGAGGCATACTTGCATAATACAAGTTTTTAGCACACCAGACAGACAGATACTTGTTGCAAAAGAACTGAATCCTGAAATTGTAATTACACTACATATATAGCCTTCTCCTAAGCCACATGGATCTCGATAACCTAATTTGTCCTGTTGTAATAGATATCCTCCTCTTCTAATAAAACAATCCCCACACCCTTATATCACACATTCAAGCTAGAATGATGGATTAAACTGAATCAAGCAGAAACAAAGTTTGTTTAGTAGAAGAAGTAAATGAAAAACTAGGTAGCATATTGGAAACTTTCAACAGCCAGAATATTTTGCAACAACCCAATTTTCAACCTTAACTACATTTAGATAATCTCAAATACAAGATCATCGAGAGCTCTGACTGTTTATACATTAATAAATAGAAGGCAAAGAAGGAAAGTCGCTGCTGAAGATAGGAAGCGGCTCTAATATTCAAAAGTAAGTAACACCAAAAAAGACTACCCAAGGAATGATGGTGGATAATAACCATCTCTATCAGTTGCTTCAACTTCTCTAAATGAAAAGTCAAACATTAAAACTACGGTCTATGCAGCCTTTCAGAAAAGAGGGGAAAAAAAAAAAGAAAGAAGTCACATAAGAGAAATGGCAGCAGAAAGGATTAAGCTGATAGTACCTTGTAAAAACAACTCGTCCCAAATGGGCAGTTTCCATTCCCAAAATTAAAGTGCTTGCAATCTATTGACCTGCAACCATGAAAATAAATACAGTTAATTCTATCATAATAAGAAAATTAAACTCATATATAATCCAGGTTTCCTGCTAATCCTTAGAATTGTGGATTGCCAACATACAGTAAAGTCCTCAAACCAGTAATTTTTCAACATATCAATTAATCAAAACAATCACACATTCCAATTTAAACAATATAATGTAATTCAAAAACTTAATAGACACTGTAGCAATCAGGTTGAAGACAAAACAAAACAGAAACAATTACACAAAGTTACCTGAGTTTTGCTTTATAATTATCAACAATTTCACGTTTTTCATCCTCGGAAAAGTACCAAATGACACTTGGAATGACAAAGTAGGATATCTTGCGGCATATTGGACAAGCCCTCAGTGCACTATTCACATCCATGCCAGATGATGGGGAAGTACTACGCCAGTTTCGGATACAAGATATGCAGAATGGATGATTGCATTCTGATAGTATCCCAAATTTACGCTCAGCTAGTGAGGTCTTCAAGAGTACACGATCCAAGCAAACGCTACACTCTATTTCTTGACTATGCTTCAACGCCTCAATGTCCTTTTGCTTCTTCGTGCACATTTGCAGATGCTCTTCACTTTCCTCTTGTCTGAAAGGATGCAAGCAATGTTTTCCACAGGATGGGCAAATGTCACCATGAATATGAGGACAACTATCTCCACGAGGACAAGTACCAGCAGCAGCAAATGAACAGAGAGGACGATCTTCTGGTTTAGCATGCCTAGGCTCTATAACATCATAATCATCTAGTGGTTCATGCTTTCCATATTCCAAATTCCACGGTGGCTTAGCATGAGAAACAAAAGGTCTACCCGAAGCAGGGACACCTGATGGAAGGCCTGTAGATGCAGTCACATCATTCAGTCCAATCTTTGAAGAATAAGCTGGAGCAGAAGAATTGGGCACTGAAGATCGGAGAAGAAGTGTAGAAGAAGATGATGCAACAGCATCTGACCTTGAAGGTTTAACATGCTCATATCTACATCGGCTACCATAAGAGCAAATTCCTTTTTGGTAGTATGTGCAAATCTATGTTGATGAACAGTAATCATCATATAGAAGATGATAGAAATAAACCTAAAAAAAGAAAACACAAAGAAAACCAAGGAGAACTAGTAAGTCTTACGTTGTTGGGTGGGTCTTTCCAGTCATGTGAAAACTCACAGTTTTCCCCTTTCAGACATGCTCCATGAGCAAAAAACTTGCAAAGAACCCTGAAGAATTCCAAACGATATAATTAGACAAAAGATGTCTCTAGGATTATGAAAACGGCAAGGTCAACTCGTGAGAACATTCAATTCTCACAAACACAGACAAAAAATAGCGTCGATAACCTCGCAACCGTGAGCATAAGCGTATGCAACAATCAAATAACGATAAGCCCATTTCTAAATAATTGCAAGTTACGAGCCAGAAAACCAAATTGAATTTTACAAGTAACATGCAAATAGCTCTAAGCCAAATTAGGTGAAGAAGAAACCGCGAATATCATTATCCTCCTTCAATTCCAGAACGAAGAAAAATCGATCTTTTCAAGCCCATGCCCATGCCCATGAATCAGATTCTCATTTTCCTTAAAAAGATGTGAGCATATCGAACGCCTACGTTCGACAATCCCGATCATCAACCGATGAATATAAAGAAACGAAACAAACAGAGAATAGGTATCTTTATACCTTCTAGACATGGATAGAGATGTTCCTTTGTCTTTTGTACAGAATAAAATGGCACAGGAAGGGGGGAACAGAGAAGAGTTAATTGCAGAACCAAAATCCAATTCCAAGAATGAGTTAGAAAATGGAATTTCACCACGAAAACACTGTTCTTATAAACAGAGGCCCTCTCAGCCTCTCCCTCCCACTGAATTATCCCGCGCTCTCCTCCTAGCGTCCTTGTTTCTGGTGACGGCCTCGTGAAGTACCCGAAATGCCCCGCTTCAAACTCTAAATTTACTGATTGGAGAAATTGGGCTTTTTCACAAAGTTTGCGGACATGAACACTCCTTTGGGCTCGCGGTATCATTGTTAGTTAGAAATGCAACTTTGGAAATTTTCCGTATTTTAAATTTAAAATATGATTAAAAAATAACGTCTATTTTTTAATTTTTTGATCTTGAATTTTTATTTATCGAATAATTTAAAATTTAATTAAAAAATTATTTAATTTATTTAAACTTATAAAACTTTATTAATTTATTAAAGTTAACCATTAATTAATATAATGATCAGTTTTTAAAAAAAATTATTAAAATAAATCAAATCAAAAAATTAAAAATCGAACCAATAACTTATACAATTCAAAATTTTTATAGTTATATAATATTTTAAATTTTAAATTTTGATGTATTTAAATTAGTTAAATATTTAAAATATATATATTTCGACTTAAATTAGATAAGCCCAAAGGAGAAATGTCATAGAAAAAAGTAAATACCCCTATCCAATGTTCAACCAAATCCAACCCCTTCCATTTCCATGGCTACAATTCTCTCACCTTCAGCTCGCCTCTCCTCCACTTGTTCCACCTTAGCCGCCCAAAAATCTCCACTAATTCCTCCCTCCACCACCAAACACCTCCCTATCCCACCTAACAAGCCACTCCTAACCACCTTAACTGCAACCATTGCCGCCACCTCTATCTTAACCGCCTCCCCTCCTTCCTTGGCCGAGTCTTTCCAAGTTTACTACGGCACGGCAGCCAGCGCCGCCAATTACGGCGGTTTCGGTGGCAACTCCGACAAGAAAGCCTCGGCTGAGTACGTCTACGACGTCCCCGACGGTTGGAAGGAGCGGTTAGTCACCAAAGTGGAGAAGGGCACAAACGGAACGGACAGCGAGTTCTACAACCCGAAGAAGAAAACTGAGAAGGAGTACCTGACGTTTCTTGCTGGGTTCAGGCAGTTAGCTCCAAAAGACGTGGTGCTAAACAACTTGGCGCTGTCGGACGTATACTTGCAGGATTTGATTGCCGGCGCTGATAGTCTGGTGAGTGAAGAGAAGAAAGACGGGGATGGGCAGATGTATTATGTGTATGAGATTGATGGGGTTGGGAAACATAGCTTGATCAAGGTCACTTGTGCTAAGAACAAACTGTATGCTCATTTCGTTAATGCACCCACGCCTGAGTGGAACAGAGATGAGCAGACATTAAGGCATCTTCATGAGTCGTTTAAGACTGTTGGGTCGTACTAGAGATTTGCTGTAATTGATATGAACCCTTGTTTTGGATGCATGTTAAATCTTTACTTTGATATTCTGAATTTTGTTTCTTGGAAACTGAAACGATCTGATTAAGCACCTGAAAAACTGAATAGAACTTGGAGAATTCAGATCGAAGAAACAAGATAACGTCTGAGAATTAATGGGCTTAGTACAGAGTGAAGCCATCATCATAAGAGACATGCCATCCACGACGACAAGGAGGGGCATGTTCATCATACTCGGAACAACAACTCCATCTTTTCTTCCAATTAGATCTTCCTGTATTCGGTCTATTGTCCTTCTCGTTCCATTTATACACTATTACTCCAGATTTGTCCGTCCACTCTCCGTCGATCCCTTGGTGCGGCGGAGCGAAAGAGAACAATCCCTTTTCACCTGCAACCCACGAACGAGTGTTAATAATCAAATTCTTTCATCGAATTATGATAATAAAACAGCAATTAAGAAAGAATCTGAGAAGGGAAAGCATGACCTTACCGGTAGTGTGACCATGGAAAGAACAAGCTGTGGGGGAGTTATGTTTGTCGAGGTAAAGCTTGTTGCACCTCAAACAACGCTTCTTGGTTTGGGATTGGAATGCCGTATTTGGTTTTCTCTCATCAAAATCTGAAGACGACTTAATTCTTGAAGCTGGTGATGGTGTGCAGTGAAGGCTCGGAGAGAAAACGGAGGTCAAGATCATTTTCGTTGCAAATTCAGCACTGGTAATGTGTGTGAAGCATTGACACTTTGCGATCGATATAGGAAATGATATAATGATTTTACTCAAATTACAAATAAAATTAGTTTCAAAGCAATGCATCTGGGGGATGTAGCTCAAATGGTAGAGCGCTCGCTTTGCATGCGAGAGGCACGGGGTTCGATCCCCCGCATCTCCATGTTTTTGGCTTGGATAAGCTCTTTGGTAGCTAAACGCATGTTTATTTTATAGCTCAATAAGCATATTTTATTTTATAGGCATTTATCAACTTATCTTAGTAAAACAATTTTAAAACTTTATTTTTTGATCTTAGTAAAACAATTTTGAAGCTTTATATAATATTCAAATACATCTACAACAACAATATCCAGTAAGAATCTCGTTAAAACATGAAATCTAAAAAAGTTCAATAATACGCAGCCTTACCTTGCGTATGGTTACCGTCCGCACCCATGCAGACAGTGGACAAGGACATAAAAGTCCTGTCCAAAATGCTGTTTGGTTGTTGTCTGTGTTAATTTCAGTCCCGTCTTTAGTGGACAAAGAAGGAAATTGCTGTCCACGATAAAAGTGAGGTACGGAGACGAATGGTCCGTCGGACAGGAAAGTAAAAAGTCAAAGCTAACCTCATTTTAACGTCTCCCACGAAGCCAAAACAACCGACTCCAGTGAACAACCCATTGAACAACCGCAGGTGACCTTCTTCGTGCGGCTTCACTGCTAACACGGTATGATGTTTCTTTTCCTCTACATTCTTCTCTTCTATACACTGTGTATCGATCTAGGGCGGTGGAAAGTATTTTTGGTTGTGGGTCTGAGATGGTTGTCGGTCTGTGTCGCTGCTATGGTTAAAGCTTCGAATTTTTTTTCCAGATTTGGGTTGGGATTTCTGCTTACTTACGTCGATCGGCCCCATTTTGCTGAAAGCTTGTGTCTTCTTCAGTGGATCGCGTCTTGTAAGTTCTGTATCTCTCTCTCTCTCTTGCTCTATCGAATGCTTTTCGTTTGAGGCCGAAAGGTGCCGTCTATTTAACGCATTCGTTTGAGGTTGTAGCAGATGATTTGTGGACATGTTGCTGCGTGGCCTCTGTTATAGATCTGTTATTAGGTCATGATTTGTTTCAGATCTGTTAGGTCATGATCGGTTTTACGTTCATGTCTGGCAGATACCATATGTGTAAACGATCCTTGGGCAGTACCATGAAGTTCATGTTGCGATATTTCATTTGAAAATAAATTAATGCATCTTTGTTTCTTCTCATTCATGTTGTCTGTTGTTTCCTCTTCTCTGCTTTGGCAGAAACACGAAAAGCATTGTTGTTGGGAGGAAACTTGCATTACAGCTACATCAATCTTCTCCCATTCCGAAACTTGAAGTACAGGACTGCTTCTCAAAGTGGTAAGTCCTTTATGTTGGGGTGATTTGGAAAATATTCTTTGTTTGTAGCTGTTCTTCTTTTATTTATCCTTTACCAACTGAAACTTTTGTTAATATGTGTTGCTTGCATTGAGTTAGGCTTCTTGTAATTCCTTTAATAATTAATGAATGGAGTCATAGGAAATTTATCTTTAATTGTTTGATTGTTTAAGCTTCTATAGTCTATACACATTTCAGCATTTATTATCTTTTGCCTTAAATAAAACAACAATGCGTATGGGTTGTATGGACAATGCATTTATCTTTAAAGACAAAGAGTTGTAATTGTTAATTGTTTATCTTTAAAGACAAAGATTTTTAAAGACAATGCATTTATCTTTAATTGTTTGAGCGTTTGTGTTGCTGGAATTGAGTTGAAAAGTTCTTCAATGCTTCTAATGTCATTCCAGTTAATGGAATTACAAGATCTGCTAAATTGGCTTATGGGTTGTATGGACAATGCATAACTTTGTGGGAGTGACAGTTGTGAGATTATTTTTTGCATACTTTCATTTGGGACCAATTTGAACTTATTATAACTTTCACTTCTTAACACATACTCTTCTGTCCCCAATTGGAATCTCATTTGTATGCCTATAATATCTCTTCGCGTTGAAGTTTTACCTTGCATACCCTATTGAGAAGTTCTACAAATCTCATTACAAATCAATTCATTTCCGTAGCTACAGTGGCCTTTAGCTTTCAAATCTCCTTACAAATAATGTCTCATGTGTCCTAGTAAATTCCATAAACAATTTTGGTCTATAAAGTATTTCATTTATCTTCTTTCTAATATAAGAACGTTATATGATTTTATGTCCTTAAATTGTATGTCCTTTTTAAGGCCTAATAATTTCAAATTCCTCTGTTTTTGATATGGACATCAAAAATTTGTTAGACTTTGCTCATTGTTCATAAACTTTGTTAGACTTTGCTCATTGTTCAAAAAAAGAAGATAAATTAAAAGAAAGTAGTAAATCAATTGTCATAAAAGAAATGTCTATTCTACGGACAGCTTTCAAGTGTTAAAATCCTACAGCTAGTTTATGTGTAATTATCACATAAGCAACCAGTTTATGTGTAATTATCACAATATGTTGTGATAATCCTGTTGAAAATTTAAACCAACATTTTGGCAATTTAGATTTGTATATTTAGTTTCCCAAAGCACCATGATTCTTCGAACAAATTACATTTCAAAACCAGTTTAATATGTAGACTGATTTATTTCATTTATCAAGAAACTAACCGTGCCTTGCATTACTTAAATGCCTTGAAATTGGTCATTT
>JANKOE010000009.1:51322042-51336909 GCA_026284465.1 Erythroxylum citrifolium | reverse complement strand
AGAATCAGCTTCTTAGTTCCTAGAATTTCTGACTACAAAACGACAAGAGCTGAGTTTGTGCACTGCTAAACATGCAACGCAGATACTCATTACTGGTTAGTTGGCTAGGTATCCTCTCTTCATATATTCATCAGTTTCTACCTTCTCAAAGACAAGGAGACAACAGTTGCTTGTGTCTGTCCTTTTCATCATCTCTTTTGTACTTATAAACAGCCTTATCTCCTCCGCCTGCTGCGTTTCTTTGATTTTGGTACGGCAAAAATAGCCTTTACAGTTGGGAACAACTTTCACTCCCATACTAATAATTTACAATACAAATCCCTACCTTAAGATGTCTTTAAGTTCCACGTGATGTTTGCTGTCTTTACTCACTAAAATAAACACCATAATAACTACTTCTTGTTTATGTGTTTATCGTAATAGAAGTTCACGAATAATTCAATTTTTATCTATTATCCATTTATATACGCAATGAGTGAGTTAAACTCTGACAATATTCAAACTTAATTTTTTATTTTTACCTAAATTCTCAATTATTTTATATATTTCTTAAAATTTAAATAAAATTAACAATTTAGTTTCAGTATTAATAAATCAATTCCATTTTTATTCAAAGTCTTCATTTTTTAAGCTCAATCAAGCATAAAACACTCGACTTGAGTTTAGGTTCGATCAAACTTGAGTATCGGGATTTCAGTCTTCGTTTTATTCAAAATGGTATCATTTTTTTTATAACTTTTTGAACTTAAGCATAATCTAAAGTTTGAATCCTTTTAAAAAATCTAAACCCAAATAAATAAAGTCAAACTTCATTAATTTTAAGCTTTGCTGACTCGTAACGTAATCACCTGTTCTCAAAATTATTATTTCCCTGTCTCTTTTTTTAAGAGAGAAAAAGAAACCGATTAAATTATGAGTCTCGAAAAACAGACTCCCGATATATCCTCTAGAAGGAGTACA
Source organism: Erythroxylum citrifolium (assembly GCA_026284465.1). Taxonomy (NCBI): domain Eukaryota; kingdom Viridiplantae; phylum Streptophyta; class Magnoliopsida; order Malpighiales; family Erythroxylaceae; genus Erythroxylum; species Erythroxylum citrifolium. Next base: position 51,335,949 of record JANKOE010000009.1, on the reverse strand, counting down.
TGGCACTCAATGGGTGGAAGATCAAAATAAGTAGTGGCGAGTACAAAATGCTCAGCATGGCTCGCTAGCCAGTCCACACAAAGGTTCCTCTCGCAGTAGATGTGACAATGGACCACCGTCCAGTTCCGCGTAAATAGTTCATGAATCCCTTAAGTAATGGGGTTATGGATCGAGGATCGGCTGGCCGAAGAAAAGAGGAGTTAGATAACCACAACCAAGTCGACTTCTAATTCAATCTGACGATACTCTAGAGTCCACGCGAGCGTGAGTCTGATAAACACTTCCTAGAGTTCCGCAGACACCGATAAGCACCAGCTAAGAGTTTGGACGAACTCACTAAGTCAATTGCCTGAACTGTTTATGAGAAGTCCGCTAGTTGAAGCCGAAGAGGAGGAACGAGAACAAGCGCCATCAGTGTTCAACTTGATCCACCCGATAGGAGGTTTGCACCGGTTGATGAAGTGCTCGTGGCGTTGAAGACGTCTGGTTATAAAGCTGATTTGTCAAGCGGTTGACTTGTGTATTTGATCTGCATAAGACAAAATAAACAGAAATCGGTGAGGCTGGCCAAATAAAATGAATATAAAAAAGGTACCCATTACCTCAAGCCTATAAAAACTAATAAGTCATGGCAAAAACAGTCGACCACTGTCGGAACAATGGTATGTTATTGGTACAGACTACAAAGCCATTGGTAGTTCCCCCGTCTCTTTTAAATCCAATCCTTTTTTTTTCCCTCTTTTTTTTTTTTTTTGAAACAAAGTCAAATATCAATAGCATTAATCAAATAGTTAGGGGAAAATCCCAACTACAACGGCTAACATATAAATGTGAGACTCTGACTAAGTTATGAGCCTCAACATTGGCTTGCCTATGAATCCAACCGACCTTGATATGAGGTATAGCGTGTAATAATTGCTTACATTCTAAAATGACTCTACCAAATTCAGTCCAAGAATCATGAGGATTATTTATAGCAGAAACTACAGTTTGGGCATCTGAGTAAAAAGTCCCTCTATCCTGACAAAGAGATAAGACCCACTCAAGCCGGGCCGGACCTAACCTTAACTGCCATGTCTGACTACGGTGCGATGCTGGTGGTTGTCTTCTCTCGTCTCTAATTAGGCTTTAGATTGGGCAGCATGAATGCGTCAGATTAGTTTTTTAAAAAAGAGACAACCAGAGAGAGAATAAAAGTAAGTAAGCAAGAGAGTGAAATAAAATAACACACACAAAAAAGCATATATGTATATATTTGCTTCCTCTTTCGTTTCGCATCTCTCTGCTATCTCCTTCCTCTCAAGGTCTCCTTTTTCTGCTTCTTCTTCTTCTTATCTCTACTTGTTTTTGTTCACTGTTTCTTGTAATTTCTTTCTTGTTTTGCCTTTTCTTCTATCAGTTCTGAGCCCAAATGAGAAGAACGTTTGCTGAATGAGGTATGGATTTGATTGTGGAAAACAAGGAGAGAATAGAGCGTCATTGGTATTCTGTTTGGTGGCCTAGAAAATTTAAGGAAGATGAAGGAATCAAAGGAGGAAAATGAAGGGAATTGTTTAGTTTTTCTTTTCAAATGTAAAAGGATTTAGCTTTCGAGGATGAACGCCCTTGGTTTTGGCTTTTGATGGTTTATCCAGTTCATCTTATTTCTGATACTTTTTTTCTCACTTTGGTTTGTAGTCAATTGCATCTTTTAGCTTTGAATGCGAAGTCAATATTTCTCTGACTTTTGTCCCCTAATTAGGAGACCACTTACGACTTCTGAATATACTTAAGAATCTTACTTTCCCTGGAATTAGAGCTAGATATGTTCTGTTGTTAACAACTCAATTAAATGTGTGTTTTTGCAGGACTATTGAGTTCTGGTTTCAACTTTTTATTCTGCTGATGTTAAATGAATGTTGATTCTGCAGGTGGATTTTGTTTGAACTGGAATTAATTGGGGTTCGAAATGAATGGCAACAGACAAATGGAAGCACATTACATAAACACCGGCTTTCCTTATTCTGCAACTGACAGTTTCGTGGACTTCTTCGAGGGACTAACACATGTTCCTGGACATTACGCCCATACTGGACCTTTGCACGATCAGGTGCAACTTTTCACCTAAATTATACTCGGAAACAGAGACGAAATGGAATATTAAGTCAGGAAAGGGTAACAGCTCTAACCAGGTTTGATGCAAAATAAATTACAGTTCATGGAAGAAATAAAAGAGGAAAAATTATTCAACCACAAGTTTTAATTTGGTGGGATGAAGGATGGGAATTGAGTTGACAACAAAGATAACAAGGGTTTGAAATTTAGATTATGTTAGGATTCTTTATTAGATAAGAAATAGTAGTAAGATAACTATGTTATGTTAGGATTCTTTATTAGATAAGAAATAGTAGTAAGATAACTATGTTATTATAGTTTTAGATATGTTATCCTATTTGTTTAGAATTTAAACTTATAGAAGTTTTATTAGAATAGGATTTAAATTTGTTAGGATTTAACATATGGTTATTCATATGTTAGATGGAAATAAAATTTAAGTGAAGTGGTTGGACTTCTGCCACACATTACCTTTGTTTGGATGCTTAGTTACACAAGGGAAGGGAAAGGAAAGGAAAGGAAATCTTGCATTTCCCTCCCTTTCCCACCAATGAAATTGCAAGATAAGAATAAAAATGGCCCAAATTTTCCTTCCATTCCTCTCAATTCTCTCTCTTATTCTTGTCCAAACAATGGAAAGGAAGAGAAATACAATTTCTTTTCCTTTCTCTTCTCTTGGTTTCCCTCCATCCAAACAAAGGCTAAGGGTTTGTGCTTTGATCACTTTTTTCGTTTATAACTGCAAATACCCGTGTGAATCTAAAGAATGCTTTCATGGAGTTAAAATAGTTTGTCAGTAGTCTTCAGCTTTTGTTTTATTCTGTTGTCTTGCCACATTTTGATGTCCTTCTCCTGTTTGTTCTGATGCTGTTCTTCAGCTGCTTCTTCAGGAGAATGCATACTGGTCGCCCAACATGAATGCATACAAATTTGGATTTTCTGGTCCAGGAACCACAGCTTATTACGATACTCATTATGGAAATAGTAATATGCCTAGAATGTACACTGCTGGAAGAGCTTGGGAATATCCTTCGCCTTCTGTGGTGAATATTGAGGAGCCCACAATAACAGATACAAATTTTGAAGGATATACGGGTGTGCATTATGTACCATTCGTTTCACATTGATTAGTTTTAAAACCTATTTATATGGAATATGGATTGCATGGAAGGCCTTTAGCCCTTTGTTTATTTGAAACAGGAATAAAGTGGTTCCTCTTCTTGAATCTTTGGGAGCATCTAATTTGGTGGTTATTTACTTTGACTGATTCTTGAGATCTTATTTTTCTTATGCAGGCATTTCAAGTCATTCAAGTAGCAGTAGTCTTGAGGTGCGATGTTCTCTCACTTATATGGTGTCAATGCATAATTGTTTGACAAAATTTTTGTTAAACCATATTCGCTAGATTGGTGGTTGCTGGCATGACTATTCCCATTCAATCCTGAATAGCATATCTACTGAATTTTAACTTTTTACTACCTTGCTATTATATTGAAGTGTCATAATGGTATTCTTGCTTGCAAGTGATATTTAAGAACCATCTTGTCAATTTGTTACTTTTGACTTGCAGTTGTTCTTTTGCTGCTAATCTTGCACTAGAGAGTTAGGATATGTTGTGTACTGATGTATTATATACTAATGCAATCTTCTGGTTTCTTTTTCTGTTTTTGCAGGATCAGGAGGTGTGGCAAGATGATATTGATCCAGACAATATGACTTACGAGGTTTGCTTTATGCTATTTCTAATGGTTTTGTTAAAGCTTACTGCATTCCCATTCATGTTAGAACTTGCATTGATCTGCTCATACAAGAGTTAAGAATGCGTGCACAGTCTGACTCGGGTATCAGAATTAAGCTTGTTCATAGCAACCTAAGATTGTGGGGTGGCATCTTGCGTCCACACTTACTCGAACTGCTGACTTTCAATCAGCTTTCTCTTAGAAGTCCTCGTAAATACTTTTTTGTTCTTATTGGTAGGTAGTCCTCATAGCTACTTGTTCTTTTATCAAGTTAATTGTGGTGTTACAGATGCCTTACTACGACGATTATGATTATCCTGGCTGAAATTTCATCTCCTCATGGAAGACTATAATTGTTGGCTCCTAAAGTTGTATTAATATTAGCTTACAGATTATGTTTAGTGTGTGAGTGATGTTGAAGGTTAATGCATACTCTTCTGTGCCACAGGAATTACTTGATTTAGGTGAGACAGTAGGTACTCAGAGTAGAGGCCTTTCACAGGAACTAATTAATTTGCTTCCAACCTCAAAATTCAAGTTCAGAAGCTTCTTCTCCCGAAAAAGATACGGTGAGAGGTAAACGGATCGCGTAATTGTTCTTTTCATCTGATCTTATTGGTTGCTATCTGTTATTCTCAACTTCAAATTTCTCAAGAGGATTTTTACACCCTGCTTTACCTCTTCAAATGATTTCTCTAATTCTAAGGACTTCTTTTGCTATCCCTTCCCTGTCCTTTATCTTTAGTTTCTCTGCTTTCATATTTGTCCAACAGATGTGTAATCTGTCAGATGAGGTACAAAATAGGGGAATCACAAATGAAGCTACCATGCAAGCACATGTATCACTCCGCATGCATCACCAAGTGGCTTGGTATCAACAAGGTATGCCAAACTGTTGTATTAAAATCTTCAAGAACCGTGCACTGAAACAACTTCTTTTAGAAAATCTGTGTGTTTGGACTTGTTCTTGTCAGGTATGTCCCGTATGCAACAGCGAGGTATTTGGATGAGGAATCCAGAGATTAGAAGATCAACAGGAACATATAGAACTTGTGGCTCTTTCCTTCTTCTTGATGGTTCAGTTACTTCTTTTTCTGTCCTGTACTCATAGGGGCTTACTTACCCCAAAAGTTTTTGTTTTGTTAGGACAACCTAGAGCAAGTGAACATGAACATTATCGTTACTTAGCTAGTCTGGACTGGACTTACTTGTTATACCCCTTATTCATTCTCTCCAACTTTGTCACATCAACCAAACATTCCCTATCATAATTATTAAGATGAAATATTTCTTTCATTGTTCTTCATTTTAGCACTTAACCATATTTTGCATTTCATTTGTGTGGAGAAGATAAAAAATTATAAAGATTTGAAAACTTTAAAGGTTTAATTGTGTTTTTATCTTCATTTATAATGGGAAAATAAATTAAATATTGATTTAACTTTTTAAGATTTTTAATAGTGTTAAAAAATTTTGAAAATTAATTTAATGTTAAAAATTTTAAATTTTGTATGAATTAAGTCAAAAAATTATTTTTATTAATACATTGTTTTAAAAATCGGATCGGTTATAAACTCTAGCTTCTGCCCTTTCCTCTTTTCACAAGTACTAATTGGATTTCTTGCTTCACCATCTAATCTAATTCAAGACCTAGACAGTAAACACTACATTAGGTATCAAATTTGGTATGATATTAGTAACATTGGTTAAAACCAGAACGAAAAGTTAGACAAACGATTTAATCCGCATAAATATTAATTATATTAGCAAAAAATAATGTTTTAACTTACTTTATATGAATTTTTAAAAATTAGCTATTAAATTAAAAATTTTATAAAATTAATCACTAAATTATTTTTTTAATATTATATTTTCCAATCCCTAACAAAATTAAGTTGTAATCAATTCTTCGGAGTGCAACAGAAACCTTTGAAATTGATTTTCGGTGCAAAATTTAGGGTTCAGCTCATCATCAGATGATAACCCACTTCACTTAAACCGGATGCACTATCCTCAATTGTGAACGGTCGCCTTGGATCATAACCACTCGCTTGAATCCGACAAACCTTCGATGAGTGAAGTCGTAGGTTCAAACCGTTCTTATAGATGCAGTTGTTCAAAATTTGAGATTAGAACTTTGTTTTTCACAAAGGACTTCCCGGATTCGAGTAAGAATTAGTATGGGTGTGGATGAATTAAAGATGCCTTCCTATCATAAGATCTCCCCTAAAACACCTGTTGAGAGGGAAAAAAAAAAAAAGAAACAGATTGGCCTGACCCACCTTCTTCTTCTTCTCCTTCTTCTGCTGCTTCTTCCTCCAATCCACTAACTGTTAGATACACCACAAAGGTGTTCTCTTAGTCAAAAGCAATCAGTATAATCCATCTCCTGACTGGCTCGCATTGTTTTTTATTCTTCTGTGCTGCAGTTTTCAAATTTAGCTGATAAAACAAGAAGCCTTTTTGAATACCGGAGTCAACGGTGTTTGTCAAAGTGTCGGTCAGTTAAAGATCGCAAGTCTTCGTCGGACGATAAGATTTTTCTGGGTTTTTGAAAGTTTTTCTCAAGATGAGAATCAAATCTAAGGTTCAGTATCTGTAAGTGCAGGGTTTATTCTGGTTCAGAGATGCCAAAAATTGAAGAGAAGAGGACAACTCCAGAGTCCAAATGGATCAAGTGATGAGACCAGCAATGGATTCTGCTCTCATGGCTTATGAGGTTGGAGATATGAAGCTTTTCCTCACCATAGTTCACAATTGCTGATCTTGATATGATAAACATAAAGAAACAATATTGATGAAGTTTGTTAAGTTACTTGCCAAGTGCATTAGTGCTGTTTCTACACAAGTAGCTTAGTGATGGAACTATTTACCTGCAGGACACGAGGTGAAGGGATAAACTGAGAGAGCAAGGAGAGAAACGTTTCGACTGTCAGAGATTTGGACGTGTTGTGGTTTTTGAAGCTCTGCACATTGTTCATTCTCTTAATTTCATTCACCTAGTTTGGAAACTCCTCTCCATATGAGTTGTTCTTAGTTTCCATCATTTGATTCTGTCGATTTGTAATACTAAGATTGAAACGTTAATGAATCAAAAGATTCAGTTTTCATTCAATCTGTCCATTTAATTGGTGAAGGAAGGGAATCTCAAATTCATACTGATCCACCTCCAATGAAAAATGGTGGAGGTTGCATGTTGCTGTTGCTCATCCTTTTGTGGTTATCATCCCTGAGATCTTTTCCGGGTTATCTCAAACTTTCTTTTTTAGGATGACCACAAACAACTTTAGGATAAGAAACTGTAGCAAAACTCCAAATTTGGCTGCAGATACGTTACTCAATAATACCAGAATTAGACAAAACAGAGCTTGTATTTATGTAGGAATGAGTTTGTAGCTTCAAGACAGACAGATGCTGTTCTGGTTTTAACGCTTATTACTCTGATAAAGACGGTTCATATCCTCCAAATCACATGTCCAGTCCTCCATTGCCGTAGCTAAGTTCCGTCAAAAATGGCTGGCAGTCACAATAACCCCTCTGCCACAACTTACTTTTTGTCCAGAAACTCTCAAATGAAAACAAATTTAAGAGCAAACTAAGGAGACTCAACGAAGATATTCTAAATACAAGGCCTAGTCAATCGATTCAAAGTCCTAAATCTTTCATCTTTGTTGATCATACAGAATAAGCATGAACCTGCAAATTCTCCTTTAACATAATCAAAGAGGTTACTCAACATTTTTGTTACAAAACTGTAAACACATCTTTATGGAATATAAATCCGCAGTGATACAGAACAACCCCAAAGTTACAAAACAACTCAAGATACTCTACGTGATTAGAAACCAAACTGAAAGAGGAATGTACATGTACATCAGAGATCCTCTAGTCAACCCGCACGTTGCAGAGCATGATATCCAAAAGCCTAGACCACATAACCCTTGCCCGTGGATAGAGTCTAGTTGTGTAAGCTCTTGACTCTCTGTAAAGATCCTCCATGGTTTCTACAAAAAGACTCAAACTTCTCATAGGTGGAAAATAAAGAGTCAAGGGTATTGCAGAGAAAGCCACCGTGAAGAACAGCTGTAACATTATCTCAGGCAACCACACCACAAACCACTGGATCCGTTCTTGAAGAAGAGACCTTAAAGGCAAAAAAGGGTTATGAAAAGGGATGTTTGTGTATGTCCAAGAGAGACGAGTGATAAGAGAAAATTATGGAACAGGTTTCAGATATAAGGTTGCTGTATTGCTAAGCAAGTTGGAGGAAGGAAGGTACAGATTTGGTAGTACGCTGAGGAAAAAACTAAGAAACAGACTCGGCAAAGACCGGCAATTTCTGGAACTTACACGCGATAAAACAAAGAATATAACTTTTTGTACTATTTGACTGCAGATAAGTAATTCCGATTAGATTCCAGAGTCTAGCAAACATGATGATTGGGATTGGGTAAGCTTTTGACATATGACAACGTTCCAACCTTTCTAATTAGTTTATTTTGTTGCAAGATTATAATTAAGCAGTAGAAAGAGAACCACCGGCGTATACTGGTAACCATGGTTTGGTAAAATCCACAGGTTTTGTGCTTCACCATAAATGACTCGTACCCTTTTTTGTTTTATTCGATTCCAATGGATTTTCAGGATTTGGGGTTTACAGCTTTAGCAGTTGGGTACCTTCTTGGTGTCTTCTTGAAAATTCCCTCCACCAATTTCTATGGATAATGCTCTGAAGTAGTTCTGTAGATGCGCAAAGTACATCTCTTTCCTTTCCGTCAACGACACGTCTGTTTCGCTCATTTAATGTCTTCTAACTAGTTGATAAAAGTTTCACATGATTCTCAAGGAGCTCTTCTAGTTGCCTCTTCAGCAACGAATTCAGTATTTTAATCTTAGGAAGGGTGGTGCTTATATATATATATATTTTTTGAAAAATTTTTAATCTGAAGAGGCTAGCACCTATATATATATATATATATGTATATATTCTGAAAATTTTTAGTTTTGCCCCTGCCAGTTCCCCTGATCTATCCTTGTGCCTGTCGGTTCACCATAATAGTTAGTGAATCATGGCCTTTCAACTTAGTTGAGCAGAAGACCCATCAAGATGCAATATTAACACAAATAGGGTCAGTTAGTGATGAGAATGGACATGGCATAGAAATTTAACACAAATGGGGTCACTTAGTGATCAGAATGGATTCGGTATAGCAATTTAGCACCTACTAAGATTACGTGAAAGGGACTAGATTTTTGTTCATGCCACATGTCTGTACTGCATTTGATTTGGTACACAAAAGCATGGCAGGCGTCTTATCGGTTTTTGTAAAAGAAACAAACGGTAGTCGGACGGACGGTCCCATGACAGAAGGACACGAGTTGACTAAAGAAATGTAAAAGATTCTCTTAAAATAAGCATTCATGAAAAAAACAAGTAGCTCCGGACAAAAAGAAAGGATCAAGTCTGATATTATTGGTTGATTAAAATAATTCTCTAATAGACAAGGAAGTGACTGGGCTGGAAACTAGTGAAACTAATCAAGACGAAGGAGTTTCTAATCTTCAACGTAATGAACAAAGCCTATAAAAGGCTAATCTGTCAAATGGTGAGCCTTAAGAGGAGTAGTTCGAACAGGTGACTTCTAGGAAAAGTAACAAGAGCAGTAAGAAAGGCTCTAAAGGTAAGAGCAATCTCCTATGGCTGTTGTTGATATTGCTACTTCTTTATCTGTTCATCAACCTACCAGCAGACCTCTTTTACTGTTGTCTTGGGAATTTGCATCTAGTAGCTTTGGCGAGAACGTAATTTCCGGCGTTTCCAGAACAAAGGTTCTCCAAAAGAGCGACTAATCTCCTTGATATTGTTTGAAATCCGTGAGGTGGTGTTGGCAAAACAACTCCATTTGACGTGTAGCCCGCTTATCTGCTCTGCTTTACGTCTTTAACCTGATGCTTGACTTGATTTGCTAGCATGTGATCTTTAGGTTGGCTTCTCAGCGTTTTTGGACAAGGGTTCTGATTCTGGCTTTGGGATGATATGCATTGTATTGTCTGGAAACTACACCCCTGGATTACTTCTTTTTCTTTTACATTCCGCCAATCCTTTTGTTTAGTTGTGTCCTTTGCTGGGGTTCATTCCTTGTTCCCAACTGTTACTTTTATTTTCTTCTTTTATTAATTCCATTTCTATTTTAAAAAAAACAAATAAATAACCCTTCCAAGCTTAATGTGATAAGGAATTTTGTCCTGAAGTAGAAGCCTTAGGTTTTTTGTCTTTTGGAAACTAAAATTAGGGAAACAAATCCGAACAAGCTATATTGTTTGGGTAGGAAATGACAGTTTTTAACAAACCACCAAAGTCATGCCTATGGTAGGATTATTATTGCTTATGATGGTGATTCCTTGGAGGTGAATGTTCTCGAAACAAATCAATAGTTTATTCATACTAAGATTTACTTCAAGATGGCAAAGTCTAATGTTTTAGCTACTTTTGTTTATAGTTTTAACCTTGGATTTCAAAGAAATTATTCTTCATATTTGTATGATTGTATGCAGGAGGTGAAACTCACATATTTGAAATTTGTAGGTCATAGATTCACTTGGTCTAACAGACAAAGTTTAATTTAGCATATCAGGAAAAAGTTGGATAGGGCGATGGTAAATGTGGATTGGCTAAATTCCTTTTCAGGAAGTTCAGCAAAATTCCTAGACCCTTGTATTTCTGACCATACTCCTATAAGGATTGACAACTTGTTCAACTCTGTCAGAATCCTTCATCCTTTCAGATTTAACAATTTCTTGGCAAATATGAAGGGTTTTCATGAGGCAATATTGAAGGGGATGGAGTATAATTGCTTTGGGACAAAACAGTACATTTGCCTTCAAAAGCTTAAGTCTATCAAACAAGAATTGAAATCCCTTAATTCAAAAAGAGGACAAAATCTCTCGAAGGAAATTGATAAGGCTAGAGATAAATTGTCAGCTATTCAAACTTCATTGGTGGATAATCCTACAAATGTTTCTTTAGCCTTGGATGAAAGGGAAGTTCTAAAGGAATATTTGAAATTGGTGGATAACCAAAGCTCACTATTGAAGCAGATATCTAGAGTTAACTGGCTAAAAGATGGGGACAGATGTATTAAATTCTTCTTTAACTCAGTGCAAGTAGGAAGAATGTAAACAGAATCACCTGTATTAAAACTGAAGCTGGAGAGGTTGTGGTTGGACAAAAAGGAATAGCTAAGGAAGCAATGAACTTTTACAAGAACCTTTTGGGCTCAGTAGCTTCCCCTCCTGACATGGGAAATGATCTTAGAAAGTTTGTCACAGTAAGAATTCGTGAACATATAGTTTCCTTATTAATTAAGCCTGTTACAGACCAAGAAATAGAGAGGGTGGTGTTTGACATGAATGACTTTAAAGCTCCGGGCCCTGATGGCTTGAATGGTTTCTTCTATCAAAAAACTCAGAATATTAGGGGGGGGGGGGTGTTAGTAAAGGAGGCAATGCATGAGTTTTTTCAAAGAGGGGTACTGCTAAAGGAGATTAACAAGACCTTCCTTTGTTTAGTCCCTAAAAACTCAAATTCGTCCTATTGGTGTGAATTCAGACCTATTTCTTGCACAAGCTTTTTTTATAAGATTATTGCAAAGAATTTAACAAACAGGTTGAAGGAGGTTCTGCATTATCTCATCAATGAAAATCAGGGAGCTTTTATGAATAATAGGGGTATTGGGGATAATATTGTTCTAGTCCAGGAGCTATTGAAAGGGTATAACTGTAGGAAAGGTCCTCATAACTGTACTATCAAAGTGGACTTTCAGAAAGCTTTTGATAGTGTGAACTGGAGCTTTTTGCTACAAACTATGGAGGTTATGGAATTTCCTCATAGGTTCTTAAGGTGGATTCAGGAATGCTTTACTACTGCCTCCTACGGAATTATGATACATAAGAGCCCTACAGAGATGTTTAAAGACAGAAAAGGACTTAGGCAAGGGGATCCTCTGTCACCTTACCTATTCCTAATTTGCTTGGAGGTTCTTACTCAAATGCTGAAGTATAACTCTTTTAAGGACCCAGGATTCAAATACCACTCCAAATATAAGAAGATTTCACTAACTAGCTTATGTTTTGTAGATGTCCTCACACTCCTAAGCAAGGTGAATGTCCACTTAGTCTCTCTATTGATGAACACTCTCAATTCTTTCAAAGAGACGTCGGGTTTGAGTATTAATCTTCAAAATAGTTACTTCATGCTTTCAAAAAGTGCTTCTCACCTCTCCAATACTTTGACTCAAGCAACGGGAATGGAATTAAAAGAACCTCCTCTCCTTTATTTCGGCATTCCTATATCATCTAGAAGACTAAGGTTTTGTAAATGTATTCCTTTAATGGAAAAAATTTAGAAAAGATTGGGATCATAGACTAATAGAGCCCTATCCTATAGAGGGAAACTTCAGCTCTTCAAGTCAGTGATATCATTAATGCAAAATTACTGGTGTTCCTATCTATTTCTTTCCAAAGGGCTTACCAAAACAATTGAAAGAATGATGAAGTAGTTCCTATGGGGGAACAAGAATGGAGAGAAAGGGAAAGAAAAAGTCAGCTGGAAGAGTATCTGTCAACTGAAAGAAGAGGGGGGATTGGGACTGGAGTCAATAACCAAGAAGAACAGATTACTTATGACTAAGAGAATTTGGAGAATCCTAAGTGATAAGCAGTTAATGTGGATCAAATGGATACACATCTACATATTAAAAGATGGGAGTTTTTGGGCTCTAAGACCCAAAGACGGTTACACTTGATTTTTTAACCAAATTCTAAAAATGGAGGATGAAGTTCAACCGAACATTTCTTATCAAATAGGGGCTGGAGAAAGATTTTCCTTATGTTATGATAATTGGACAAAGCAAGGAGCTTTATTTCAAAATCAGTTGGTAAGAACCCTATTGGTGAGGTTTCCTAAGAATACTAAGCTCAAAGAAATAGTCACAAATGGAAGCTGGTCACTATCAATGGATGAAATTAAACTTTTGTCCATTCCACAATTCATAAGTCTCGGAGAAAGGGATACTTATCTATGGAAAGGGATTCTAGTTTTAGAAATAACGCTAAAGGAAGCTAAAAAATTGAGGGATGGGATAATTAATAGAGTGGGATGGTACTATATGGTTTGAAACAAGGTTCTTAGACTTAACATTAGCTTTCTTCTCTGGCTAGCAATGTTTGAACAGACTTGGCACTTTAGATAGGCTGCAATTCCAGCCCTCCTCAAAGACATATATTCTATGTAATCTAAAGGAAGAAACTAGAGACCATATTTTCTTTGAGTGTGATTTCTCTAAAGAAATTTGGGCAAAAATCTCAAGACTATGTGCTGCTGATCCAAATTTGAATAAACTTTGTGACATCCTACTGGAGTTACCCCATCTACATGTTTCTAAATTTGATAGAGCTGTTATTCTAATCTCAGTTGCTACTTGCACTCAAGCAATTTGGAAGGAGAGGAACTACAGAAGATTTGAACAGAAGTCTATTTCCCTACTCTCTCTTATAGAGCTCATTATAGCTAGCATAAGAGAACAACTGATTATAAATCAGTTGAACCTCACTGTAGCAGAGGAATAGCTCTCACATGGAGAATCTAGTCCCCGCTCCATATTATTCAGTAAATTCATGACCAGAGTTCAATCTCATTACAGATCATAAATCAAGACCTCATGCACTCATGAATACAAACGCCTAATCATGCCTTTACTTATGAATACAAGGGTAAAGGAGATCAGGACTCACCTATTGAAAGCAGAGTAGTGCTCCCTTCTCAGTCTCCATCAAAGGTACTGACGCGCATTGCAGAAGGATTGACGCCGATTTGACGAGGTTTTCGATGGGGTTTTTGGTTTAGTGGGTTTTCGACCTAGAGAAATTAAAAGGACGGATATTTGGAATTCAACAAACAAGAAAATAAAGGATACGTAAGGTTTGATTTCTACGACAACTCTCGAAAACTTGTTCCAAGCAATCCCGATGATCAAAATAAAACCCAGAGACGAACAATCGACACGCCACAATTGA
>JANKOE010000009.1:51296553-51321942 GCA_026284465.1 Erythroxylum citrifolium | reverse complement strand
ATAAGTGAAAGATGGTTCGGAAAGTAACAAGAACAAGAGAATAATGTTCTCTCTAAAGCCGACGGCACTCAAACAATATGATCTGATAATTTTAAAACACTAAAACATAAGTATTTATACCTATGTCAAATAATAATAGGTTGAGCTAAAATACTTGGAAGTTCAAAATAAAACGAAGTCCAAAAATTAAATAAATAGATCTGATATGCTCTTGGGCTTAAGTGATGAAGCATTAAATAGCCCAAGTCTTCGTGTCTTCAAGCTTCAAGTGTATCCGGTCCAAGGATTTGAGTTAAATAGATTAGTTTGGGCCCAATTCCATTAAACTCTCCTCTAATAGGCTCGGAGTTCGCCATCTTCTCAAGATCCTTACTCCTGTTCACATCAGGTACCTCCCTATCAGATTGAAGAGTCACTATGAGTTCAAAATAACAAAAAATAACAAATCTATTTGAGATGCTTACTTGAGTGAGATTCTTTTATCCTTTCTCAGAGCGCGTCGCTTACTCCTTAAGTTAGCCATGACTGTAGAATTCGGGAAAAAGGTTATATTATGCCCTAAAACGCTAAGAATCGTAGTGATTCTAAAGACGAGACTTACCTAAGATGAGATAATTGTGTGTAGATAAAGAAAAAGAAGAAGAACGGGACAACCACGTTGCTATCCTCGCCATCTGCGTTACGCTTCTCACTCACCTGAATCGAGAAGCTTCTGTAAGATTTGAGAAAGGAGGAATTAGTTATACCCTAATTGTATAACCACAAACTTGTGGCTTCCTCTTTACGTCGTCGTTTTTTGTATTAACTACAAAACTTTGGCTTGTTCTTTATGTAGTAGTTTTCGTATTAGCCTAGCTCTTCTATATGTTAACTCCTTAATTTTTTAATAAATTTTTAAATTTCTCAAGAGAAAAAATATAATGCAACTTTAGCTTCGGGGACGAAAAAGACAGTATCGGACTTCCTGCAGTGAAAACCCAAATCAGAGTACGAACGAAGCCCAGTTCCCATGTTCATGGAACCGATTTAGACCACTTTCATCAGCCCATAAACTTGCGTTGTATTTTTTCACGGATGAGACCGCGTTATATAAAAGGTAAAGATTGTTTTTTTAATTCGCCGGTTTTGGGGGGTCGGGAAGCAAAACAACGTGCGAACTTGGATAGATATTATTAAATCCCCCGAAATCCCAATTCAGGGTTTATTCCCTTTTGGATCCTTCCTGTTTCCTTCCTTTTTTTAAATTCATTTTCCCTTTTAACTGTATGGCTTATTGAGATTCTTGATCTCAGGACCCCTTCATTTCTTGCGAGCGTCTGGCTCTCGTGGTCTATTGGTAAGTTTGAATTCTTAGGGTTTAATGACGATCTGCCGTTTATTTTCCTGAATTTTTGGAGAATTTCAATAGAGAAAGACATGATGCGGAACCCAAACCCAGTTGTTTGTTTGTCTTATAATCTTTTAATTTATTCGAATCCAAAATGTTAACAATTTATGGTGTATTTTCCAATTTATCTTCTTTCTTGATTATAGGTCGGGTGGGGAATAGAGGGGATTAATCAAAGTTTCAATCTTTCAGACAATTGATTTGATCATTTTCCTTCAGGTTTCTGACCTCGCGAAAGGAAACCCCATCGACTCAGTTTGACTTGATCTCTGGTAATCGAAACCTGCTACTTTGTGGCAGAGATACTTATCACTTGACTTAGTTCACTTCCAAGGATTTTGAAGTGTTTAGGTAATCTTGCCTGTTCATTGTTTCTTTCAGTTCAATTGATGGTTTCGCCTGACCCCTTTGATTAAAACCTAATTATTTTTACATGCCAGAGATCATGCTCAGAGTCATGTTACATGCCATCTGATATCTCATCTGGACTGGGATGTTTATAGTATAGTTGCCACTGAGCGGGCTACATTTTATGTGAAGAATTACGTGCTTCCTACGGTGCATCCAAAGAAAAATGCGGTTCGGAATCAGACTTGTTGTGTTCTTTTTACTATTCCACACAGTTCTCTTTGGCTGCAACTTGGCAGAGTCTGAAAGGAAAATTCCGGAAAAAATAAGGTCAGCTCCAAACAAGGATGTGGGCAGAATCATATATGGAACTGGTTTAGAGAATGACATTAAGACTGAGAGCATGGCTAGTGGGATGGGTGAACAGAAGGGGAGTTATACTCGAGTTTCAATATCTACTGTTGCATTGTTCACATTGGCCATGGCTGCTGCTACTGGTTTAGGTGCGGTACCGTTCTTTTTTGTCGAGCTAGATCCTCAGTGGGCTGGAATATGCAATGGAATGGCTGCTGGTGTGATGTTGGCTGCCAGCTTTGACCTCGTTCAAGAGGGACAGGCTCATGGTGCTGGTAGTTGGGTTGTGATTGGGATACTATTTGGTGGCATTTTCATTTTGCTGTGCAAAAAGGTAATATTTTATGGACTTCAGTGTCTAATAGTTCTTATGTCAGTTGGAATTCATATTAGTAATTTAGTGAAGTGTAATAGCTGAATGCTTTTTGTTCTAGTTTCTTGAACAATATGGGGAAGTAAGTATGCTGGACATAAAAGGTGCTGATGCAACTAAAGTTGTTCTTGTTATTGGGATTATGACTCTCCATTCATTTGGGGAGGGCTCTGGAGTTGGAGTTTCCTTTGCTGGTTCAAAAGGTTTTTCCCAAGGACTTTTGGTAACTTTGGCCATTGCCGTGCATAACATACCAGAGGGATTGGCTGTAAGTATGGTGCTTGCATCCAGAGGTGTTTCTCCTCAGAATGCAATGTTATGGAGTGTGATCACATCCTTGCCTCAGGTATCACATTTTGCTTTCGGAAGTGCTTTAGTGTAAGACAATTATGCGCTTCCATTATACTAAGATAACATTAGGGGATCCTTAAACCAGTCATTGAAAAGACATAAAAAATTGCAACAGCTTAACAGGCTAAGATTTAGAAAATACAGTCTGGGTTATACAGTGCTGTGTTTCCATCAATTCAGATCGATAGACATACCAAATACTGGAAGAGGCATTGTTTATAAGTGCAGATAAGTTTTTCAGTTGCTAGATTTTCTTTAGAGGAAATAGGCCTTGCTGATTTGCCTATTTTGCCAACTTGTCAACAGTTAACAGATTAGCCATTTACTTGCAGCCCATTGTAGCAGTTCCATCTTTTATATGCGCTGATACATTTAATAAGTTTTTACCTTTCTGCACGGGATTTGCTGCCGGGTGTATGATTTGGATGGTTGTTGCTGAGGTACTTCCTGATGCATTTAAGGTAATAATATATATGGCTTCAAAGAGTTGGTTCCTTTTGGAGAATGAAATTTCTTTGTTATTTGTGCTCTTTTTGGTCTCATAATCAACTGAATTCGTTTATAAATCTTTCTTCTGCACACCTTAAAGAAAGACATGTTAATCTTAGAATCTATATTATGCTTCTTTAGTTATCTGTTTAATCACTGGTTTATATTGGATACAGTGTTGTTTCTCACTGGCTTTCTGATTATAGGAAGCCTCACCTTCTCAAGTGGCATCAGCAGCTACAATTTCTGTTGCATTTATGGAAGCATTGAGCACTGTTTTTGAGAATTTTACCCACAATTACGAGTGAGTAGCACTGTGACTTGAAGTTTCTGAGAATTCATGGTTAGACTGAGAGGAGTTGTCTTGTCTTTAGCCTTTAAGATGCTCTAATCTTTGCCAAGTGCTGATTTGCATTGCCTTGTCCCGAACCTGTCTCAATTTACTTATGCTGCTTTTGCTTATCTTGCAGTTAATTTTTATGTAAAACTAAATCTCACTCTGTTACGTGCAGTTCAGAGGATGCTTCAGGGTTTTTTGTTTCGTTACTTTTTGGTCTTGGCCCGTTGCTCGGTGGCTCAATTCTTGTTGCATTCGCCCTTGCATTTCATTTCCAGCATGCTCTTCTCATGGGTGCAGCATGTGGCATTGCGTTTGTCCTTGGTGCCTGGCGACCACTTCAGTTACTTGTGTCTCTAAAGATTGGCGTCGTTACCCTCCTATTTCTGTTTATCGCTGGAGCGGCATCCACTCATATCTTGAGCTCCAGAATTCTAAGTTTTGCAAGTCGTAAAAAGACATCTGGAAGTAATCTAACAACAGCTACCGACTTCCCGCTTAGTGTCCATACCCTCCAATCATTCCTGTCTTGTGGTGTTGTTGCCCTTCATGCAGTGGCTGAGGGGCTCGCACTAGGAGTGGCTGCACCAAAAGCTTACGGACTTGGTCGACACATGGTCCTTCCTGTCTCTTTACATGGCCTCCCGCGGGGAGCAGCTGTTGCTAGTTGCATCTTTGGGGTTACCGACAGTTGGCACAGTGCTCTAGCGGCTGCTGCTCTAATTGGATTTGCAGGTCCGATGTCTGCAATCGGAGCAATACTTGCAGGAATTGACTACAGTGGTCTGGATCATGTGATGGTATTTGCATGTGGGGGATTAATCCCAAGCTTTGGAAGGATAATTCAGAGAGCAGTGAGGTTGGACAAACAGAAAAGCTGTTGTGGGGCTGCAGTGGGATTGGGATTAGCCACACTCTGTTTAACATGCACCAAGTTCGTTTGCTTGCACACACCTTACTGCAATTCTGCTCCAGAAGCTGTAAGATGACAAAAATGCTTTTGGATACTTACATAAATACATACATTGTAGAGAACATTGTTAATGGGGGTAGCTACAGAGGAAAACTCAGGTCAGGTGGAGGATGTCATGTTATTGTACACTAATTTACCATTGTTTTGTACTGCTGCTTATTTTTGGTTTCCTGTGTTTTCATTTTCCAAGCAAAATTTCTCTTAGAGAGTTACTGTAAAATTCTCTCCAATATGCCGGGTTTAAAGAGGTCTAATAATACGCATCTGGACCTTTAATTGCTATGTGATATTTTTGTTATTTTTTAACCTATGATTTGGGAAGACTCCATTGAAGAGATGGCTGCTGCATTCTTTAGCCCTACTAATTTGATTTATACTCAATTAATGATAAATTGTTGTGAATAAGATAAAATAAGGGTACAAGAAATATATTATGTAATTAGTTAATATAATTTAAAATAAAATTAAAAAAGTGCAAAGTAGGTCTATACTAGATTAATTGAAATTGATATTAAAATATCTATAAATTATTATGTTCATGTATGACATAAAATAGATTATTTTTAAATATAAAATTAATTAATTTTAAAGATAAGGTTAGGAGTGAGATGGTAAAGGATAAATTAAAGGTAGTTAATATTATGGACAAATTAAGGGAAACTAACACTTAGGTAGTTTTGAGATGTTAAGAGGAGACACTAAGATGTTTTAATGAAAAAATGCGAGAATATCATACTTAGGCCATGTATGGTATAAGGGAATAGCTATTCTATTCCCTTTCTATTCCTAACATATTGTTAAACTTGTGTCCAATTAGAAAAGAATAGGACATCTTCAAGAATACCTATTCTAAAATTTGAGGAATAGTAGAGAGGGTAAGAGAAAAAAGGAAGGCTAGGAAGAATTGAGAAGATGTGATAAAAAATGATATGATAACGTCGGAACTTGCCGAAGACATAACTCATAATAGAAAACTTTAGAATGCTAGGATTCAAGTAAAGGATCCTTCGTAAATAAATCATGGTAGTATATTATTATGTTTATGTTTATGATTATTAGTGTTATTATGATTTTTTATTTTTCTTTTATTATTTTTATAATAATAACAATAATTATTATTACAAATTTTTAATGTTTTATATTTTTAATTTTTATTATTACATTATTTCTTTCTTACGTGGATCATTTAAAAACAGTCTCTCTATTAGTTAAGGCTAAAGTTGCGTATTATTAATCCTTTCTAAATTTCTAAATTTCGTGTTTCAATGGATTTCTCCCGGATAGTGTCGTTGTATAAAATTGATTTATTATAAAAATTTAAACTCTTTCCCTGTCTTTCTTGAAATCCACTTGTAGCGGACGATTGCATTCTTAGGATTCGCCATGAGATAATGATTAAGAACTTGAAATCTTATACCTTTGCTTTCGCTGCTCGTTGTAGGATATGCTTTACGATGGAAGCAAATCTAGGACTAGTCACGAGGAGGATGCATAAAAGCCCCTTTTCATTCTCCTGGGATCAGAGGAGTGATCTATTGTTTCTCACTTTTCAATGGAGTGGAACTGTAGAGAAACGTAAAGCCCCTTTTCTTTTCCTCAGATGATATTGATGCTACTATAAAAGGTACTAACGCTTTTTTACCTTATCTTCTGTCTATCTTTAAGCCATTTTTTGATCTTTATTTGGACAAAAAAAATGAAAGGAAATATGGAGAAGAAAACAGGAGAAAAGAAAGAAAGAGAAATGAGATTTCCTTTCCTTTGTTTGTTTTCCTAATTTATTAAAAAAAGGAATTGATACTTATATTAGACAAAAGAAATTTTTTTGAGACTTTTATACTCTTGATTATAAACTTCAGCATACACAAATAAGAATACTATGGTAATTTATATATATTGGAGTTCTCTTATCTTATATTTCTCCTCCTTTCCTACCAATTTGAGGATAAATATATTCGACCCAAACTTCTCTCAATTTTTTCTCCATTCTCTCACTTTCTCTTTGTTTATTTTTGTCCAAACGGTGAAAACTAAGAGAAGTTAAATTTTCTTCCTTTCTTTTCTCTTGCTTTCCTTCAATCCAAACCAGGCAAAAGCCTTGTTCTGTCTTTTTTAAATGATGAATATTGGGTCACCAACCCATCAAGAAGAATATAAGTGTAGAATTATGAGCTTTTTGTTTCTTGAAATATACATGCTAATCTGTTTCCTTTGTTTTGCTTTCTTACAAGATTATGTTGGTATTTGAGCTTCTTGTTACATAGGTATTTTTAGTCTGGATGTCTAGGTCCCGCCTCTGTGGAGGGGACAGACAAAGATCAGTATTTGTGGGGTACGAAGTTAACAACAATGTAGGCTACGTGGTGTTTCTTGTCTTCGCTACGAAGCAGGAGAAGTGTGTGTTTGTTGTCTTGGCTTACAAAGCCTTTTGGATTTTATCAGAACAGCTGTGGAAGAATACATTTGAGTAACTTAGAGAGTTTTCCACTTGCTGCAGTCCCTGTTAACTCGTACAATCAACATATTAGTGACTTTGCATTACTCATATTTCTCACGAATTGACCAGAAACCCGTATTGTGATTGGACTGTGACTCGGGTAATTTACTAATGCTATATCTGTTGATACATGACCATTCTTTCATGTAGGAAGGACTGCTTAGCATGTAAGGATAGGGAAAGGTTAGGTATGGAAAGCGATTTGCCGAGGAAGAAAACGATGACAACACATACAAAAATAAAACCTTTGTGGAGTGTGTTTTACCTCAGAAACAGGTATGATACTTGTGTTCATGTTATAGTTATTTATCTTGTCAGGATATCCAGTTTTTTATCTAGGTGTATTTATCTCTGCCGTTATCAGGAATCTGGATCATGCCTTGCCCTCTTTATCAGATTTCCTATTTCACCTAGGATCCTTTCTTTAGTGTATGTGAAAAGTCAGATTTAGAGAACCAATTAGTCTCTCATCAGAGGGTATTAATGATTAATTCTGTCAGATCAAATGACATGGATGATACCATTTTCTGCTAAGTTTGAACACTTTAGGCTTACTCTAATCTAATTGATTCTTACCTGAAATGGACATGTCTAGGAGTAAAAATGATGGTTTTCCGTTTTTTAACATGATTTTCTCAGATTGTTATGTAATGTAATGAGTCAATGTTACGAACGAATTTCAATCGATCACTTTCTGCCAGATGAAACTGTTTCCATCTTATCCTTATGAATGTTTGGTTTTAGTTAACTAACTGGTTAATTATGGTGCATACTGGTCTTTTACTCTATCAAAGATGAAGAGGAGATTAGGAGGGTGAGCAGGGCCTGTAAAACGCTAAACCTCAAAGTGCAAGCAAGCGAGAGTAATTGGAAGACATGAAGAATTCGAATGCTTTAATAACTTTTCATGTAAGAATAAAACACTATCACCAGAAAAGCAAGTACTAAATGGATATGGGTAGTCTGTCTGTATATCTTAAGCTTAGTAAGTAGTAACAAGTACTTCAGGCAGGGCTCTCTCTTTCTCTCTCAAACCACACGTGTTTTTGAAGTATAACCAAGACACAGAGCTAGGGAAGAGAGAGGGTGAGAGAATTGTGTAAAGTGGAAGCAAGATTGTGCCTCAAACACACATGATTACCTTGCGAGTGAAGAAAAATGAATCAAAAAAGACAAGATGGAGTCAAAGACAAGAAGAAGACTAATTAACCATCTTTCTCTCTCTCTCTGTTTGTCTTGTCTTTCTGTCTCTGGTAAGAGAAGAGGTCCCCCTCCAATCCGTTTTCCACTCTACCTAGCAACCAACAGCAAATTTAATGTTTTATCTTCCTTATTCGTACCCATTTTCATATTGTAAGCAAAACCCCACAACCATCACCATCATAATCACTCTTACCATCTCATGAAGCCTCCTCTAACTCTCTCTCTCTCTCTTTCTCTGTCTAGTATACACACTTATAATCAGTATTATAATTTACCTATACTATATAACTATGCTCTAGCCTTCAAACCATTCAAAGAACCATCCAAAAGAGCTCTGCTAGATCCCATCTCAAACTAGCTGTCCAAACAAACAATGAGGAAGCCTGATATGATTGGCAAGGATAGAGAGAACACCAACAAAACCAAGCTTAGAAAAGGTTTATGGTCTCCAGAAGAAGATGAAAAGCTGATCAATTACATGTTGACGAATGGACAAGGTTGTTGGAGTGACATTGCCAGGAATGCAGGTCTGCAGAGATGTGGAAAGAGTTGTCGTCTACGTTGGATTAATTACTTGAGACCTGACCTCAAGCGTGGTGCTTTTTCTCCTCAAGAAGAAGAGCTTATCGTCCACTTGCATTCCATTCTTGGAAACAGGTTTTCTTAATTACTTCCACTCCAGTTCTCTTTCAAGGTTCTGACTGCTTGATCTTCACATACAATGCAGTGATGCACATACTGTAAAATAATTTTCTGAGAATGTCTCTTTGACAATGTAGGTTCTTAAAATGTGTTCAAACGATGTTTATTCTTATCTTCTAGTCTTTTATAAGCCTGAGATGCTATATCAGTCAGAGTTGTATGTTTCTTCCTGCCTGTATATATTCCCAACTCCTAAGCCTCAAGGTATATATATACATAGCTGGTTTGGATCGAAAAGTGAACTGTTTAGTCATTTCGTTGCTGGCAAACACTTTTACAGTACCCTTCTCTAAAACTTTAAAGATGCAAATTTGAAACTTAAGGAGAACAACATGGACATGTATTTTTGGTAATTTAACATCACATTCATTTCCAAATCTAGTTGTAGACTAGTCATTTTGCATTACACCATAGAAGATGGAAACGAGACTTCAGTGACATTCTCGTCCAGTTGAACACATTAAGAAGATATCATCTATAAACACA
This sequence comes from Erythroxylum citrifolium, assembly GCA_026284465.1. Lineage (NCBI taxonomy): Eukaryota > Viridiplantae > Streptophyta > Magnoliopsida > Malpighiales > Erythroxylaceae > Erythroxylum > Erythroxylum citrifolium. The sequence goes on along the minus strand of JANKOE010000009.1, from coordinate 51,312,442 downwards.
CATCTTCTAGCACCTCTGAGAATTGTTAATAATCAGTTATATTCTAAACAACATGATCAACAGGTGGTCTCAAATTGCGGCTCGTCTTCCAGGAAGAACAGACAATGAGATAAAGAACTTCTGGAATTCCACCTTAAAGAAGAGGCTGAAGGTGAATAATCCTAATGCCACGGCATCGCCAAATGACAGTGATCATTCATCAGAGACCAGAGAATTTATGGGAAACATCATGACCATGCAAGATCGCGAACTTGCTGTCTTATTCATGGACTCAAACCCCGCATCATGCGTGCAAGCTCTGATCACTACTGACCAGCTTGTTCCTTCATCTATGATGCGTTACCATTATGAGATGACTGGGGTGGCAAGTTTTCTTGACATGCCTACATGTTTAGAGCAACTGGACGTAGGAGATGGGTTTTACGGTGACTGTGGTGCATGGGTGGGTAATAACAGTAGATCGGGCTTAGAGCGGGACATTTATCTTCCTCCATTGGAGAGTACAGGTACTCAAGAGACTAATGGTGTCAGTAATAATAGCATTAGTCCGAAAAGCAATCACAACAACCACCACCTGAATAGTAACACTTGCTTCAACAACACTGATCGTCAGAGCTTTAAAGTGGAGGAAATATTGGGGCTCGAAAATCATTGGCATGGAGAAAACTTAAAAATTGGAGAATGGGATTTGGAAGGTCTGATGGAAAACATATCTTCCATACCTTTCCTTGATTTCCAAGATCAATAACCAGCAATACCCTCTAAAACCCGTGGACTACAAGCTATGTCCTAGGAAACTTTGAGCTATAGGGTTCTTCTACAACTAGCAAATCTCCATGTTCATTCTTCAATATCGTTGGTAATAACTAGTGAGTGATCCACTCTCTTTGAAAGACTTGTGGGTTAAAGGTATTTTTTTGGACGAGTTGATACAATAGTCATCGTTCATGTAAAGCAAAATGTGAATAGATATGTAGATTAGTGAGAAGGGAAATAAAGATTTGTTGGTGATAAATAATCATGTAATGATACGTTAATAAGGGTAGTTCTTTTTATCTCTTAACATTCTTGCTTCTGTAATCTCTGTTCTACTAGCTTTGATCCGTTTCTAACTGCTTCAAGTTGAACCAAAAGTGTTTCTTTCTTAGTCTAATACAGTCAATGATTTGAGCTCAAGTAGTCGTGTTGTTGGAAACTCATTCGAGACCTTCAACATTAGTTACCAACATCTGATCATAAGCATGAAGTTACTGTAAGAGTCAGACGCGCAAAAGAACAAAATAGTAACTCGACGCCTGAGAGATTCGAACTCTCGCGGGGAAACCCCATGTACTTAGCAGGCACACGCCTTAACCACTCGGCCAAAGCGTCGCAGTTGTGACGCTTCAATAACTTAAATAAAAGTCTTTAAATTGTAGATATTTGGATCATACGTCCTAATTTTTGAATTTACAATATAATTGAAAGAGATTATTCAAACTTATTAAAAAAATTTAAAGCTTAATTAAAAAAATTTATTAAATAAAAAATTATTAAATTATTTCTGTTTATAAGAACTTATTATTTTACGAAAATCATTCGATTAATTACTAAACTGATCGATTTTTAATAAGAAATTTTTTAAAAATAAATCAAACTGAAAAGTTAAAAATTAAACAAAAGAATTGACTGATTCTAAATTTTTACGATTGAACTGATCAGTTAAATTTATTTAGTCATTGCCATTTATATATTAGTGTTAGCCTCAACATAATACCTGATTCGGCTTCAATAGTAGCTTTCAAAAGAATGTTCTACATCTAAAATCATAGACACAAAAGATGAGATTGGAGCACTTCGTTGCCGTTAGGGTGTTTCAACCTTGTGTTATCAAATTTTGATAACATATTTATATGAAGTCCATATAAATATATGAGTAAAATTTAACAGAACAGAATATGAACTGATTAATCGAAATAGAAGGTGAATGTTTGGAAGTAATCAAAATGGGTCAACAAATTCAACTTTTTTCTTTTAATAATCATGAAACTCATAATCCATATTTTAAACATATATTAAATAAACTATATTAATTATTTATAATATATATATAACAATTCAAACTAAATATTAAATTCCATTCAATCCTTATTAAATAACTAATTTTCTGACTTATCCTTTACAAAAGTGAGCTTCTTTTAAAAGGATCAATAAGAGGAGTACATTAACATAACAATCATGGGATGGCAGTGAAGCAGAAGTGCATTCCATGATATCTTCCCATCAAAGCAAAAGCTGATCCACTCTGCTCTTTATTATTATTACTATTTCATTAGTAATTGTGTTACTTACTTACAATCATCACACCTGTATGGACACCCACACCCTTGTATTCCAATCCATCTTCTCTTGGAGACCAAGATATGATAATAGTATTCCATCTATCTATACTTTTTATTCATCTCTAATTGTTGGAATGTAGTTTGATTAATGATTATATTCCACATATATTAATAATATTATTAATATAAATATTTTAAAAAATAGACCAGAAGTAAACTGGTAAGACAAGAGGTTTAAGGTTTAAAAGGTTCAACCGGTATTAAATCATTATAAAATCGACTAAGAATTGAATAAAATTAAAGAATTTGAAGTATAATAAAAAAAGATCATCCTTACGAATCGAAAAATTTTAAGTTTAATTGATCAAAAAGATATAATGTTTAATAAAATTAATCAATTAATTATAGTTTATAAGAACTTATTAATTTAAAAAAATGGTGTGGCTCCAGTTCAGTTGGCACAAGTTCACTTTCAAGCATCTTGGCTTGCATATGTTGATGGTGCTATTTTTGAAACAATGGATTTTGTGGGTTTTGGTTTGGCTATAGAAGATGCAGAAGGCAACGTTTCTTTGGCTATTTCTGGCTATGAGGAAGGTGGTAATCAAGCGGTAGTTGCGGAGGCCCTTGCTTTGAGGCATTGTTTACATTATGTTTCTTATTCTTTACTTGATCCAGGTTGCGTTTTTACAGATTGTCAGTCATTATATTTTGATATTAATTCCTCATGTAAGGATAATTTTGATTTTGGTCTGATTGTGTCTGATTGTAAGACTATTCTTGTTTCTAGGTCGGATATTAAGATTTTTTAGATTAGACGTCAAGAGATTAGATGTGCCCACCTGCTAGTGCGTGACTCTATACGCCATAGCAGGTTTCATTTATGGGTTGATATGCCTAATGTGTTGTTTGAGATTTATTCTCGTTGTTTTTAATAATATTATCTTTCTTCAAAAAAAATAAAAGAACAGGTTTTAACAATAAGAGTTATTACCATAAATTGAATCGAAAAATTAAAAACCGAACTGAAAAAATGAGCGGTTTAAGTTTTTATAATTAAACTGATCGCAGCAATTAAATTTTTTTATCATTGAAGTTAAAAAGTCTTACTTTTTTTTTTGGCCAATAAAAAGTCTTACTTAGTTCATATTTTTTATTTAATGTTTATTTTAGTCACTCGACAAATATATATAGATATATAAATTAGTCTTCTCTATGAGATTATAAACCTATCTCCCTACCCTTTTGCCTTTTCTTTCATTTGCTAAAGCATGCTTGGCTTGTCATCATTTAGAGACAATTCGGTGTAAAGTTATGAAGACTACGAGGATATTGGGATTACAGCTTCCGCAATTCTCGCTTTAAAACATAACAGACACCTTTCTTTTAAGCAAATATTTGATCATTACCTTCATTTTATAAGGTTTTCTTCTTCATCATTATCAAAGAAACCATATATATATATATATACGAAGATGGAGTCATTGTCTCCTCATAAAAAGCTGCTACGTACCCTTTTCTTTGTATCAGAATGTCTGTTTCAATGTCCACTCATCTTCAGAGATTGGACAGTGACGACCATGAAACCTTGTTTCACCCCTACCCATTTTCTTACTACGTTCAAAGCCCCTCCACCGTGTCCCATGCAAACAGCGACAATATCAAGACCAGCCATCTTGACTCCTCCACGTTCCTCGCATCTCCAACCAGATCAGACACCATACCTCTCAACAAGAACCCTGAGGTCTCAAGACTCACACTCTCTCGCTACTCGTCCTCTCATGGGTCGTCCAACAACTCTTTCGTAAATGACAAGAAGATGATTAGTGGGGACCAGAACCGTCTGGTCATTGTCGATGGTCACCGAGGAGTGCTTAGTGAGTTAGATGGAAATGAAGAGGAAGATGAGGATGATGATTCCTATGGTATTGGAGGTTGGTGGTGGAGGCATTGTTCGTTCAGTAGGAGTGATTCTTGTGTTTGGGTTTGTCTGCAAGTAAGCTGGAGACTTATGGTGAGCTTGGGACTTGCTTTGCTCGTCTTTTACATCTCCACGAAACCACCACCACCCATGATCTCTGTGAAGGTAAGTTCATTGAGAGCTTGAAGCTATCATATCTATGCAAGCTATCTATAATCTTAGTTGAACTGAATCTTATTCAATGCAGATGGGTGGAGTAGGCCAATTTTGGTTAGCAGAAGGAGTGGATGGGCATGGAGTTGCTACAGAGATCCTGACATGCAATTCTTCAGTACATCTAGTGATTGAGAACAAGTCAAAGTACTTTGTCCTTCACATTAAACCTCCATTGCTTGAAATGTCTTTCGGTCGCCTGCCTCTTGCAATGTCACGAGTAAGCATCATTTACCTCATCTAATCCCATAATTTCAATTTCAATCCCACATATTCATCATTATATATATACAAAAATAAATTATACCATACCATATTATAATATCTTAATAAAAGTAAAATATTAAATAAAAATTATCAATTAAGAAATTTTCAACAATTTAGGTTAAAAATGAAATAAATTTTTATTTTAAATATTTATTGTGAAATAAAATAAGAAACTATGTATTTTGTATTACAATTATTTTACCTATACTAGGATACAACATTTAAAGAAATTTATATTTAAATAAGAGTTGTTATATTTTTAATTATATAAAATTAAAAATATTTTACTAAATTTTAAATTTTATCTATAAGAGACTAATATTAGGGATGCAATAGGTTGGGCCAGTTCGAGCCTGGCCCAAGCCCAAGCTAGATTGGATTTGGACAATTCAACTCGATCTGAGTTGGGTCATTTTTTCTAAAAGCTTTAGGTTTTGAGTCGGGTCGAGTAGCTCATCGTCAAAATTTGAAAATTTTAAAAAACTCAAAGCACAATTTGAAATTCGGTCAAATTGGACCGGATTTGTTGACTTTGGATCATAGCATATCAAATTGGGCTTGATTGTTTTGCTATGCTTAGCTAATATTTTAAGTTTATTGGGCTTCAAGTCTTAGATATATCAAACAAAATTAAAAAAATTTGAGTTCAACCTAAAACTCAAAATTTATTTTAGAATGATATGGTTTTTAATTTTTAAATTTCAATCTGGAACATGAAGCCTCAAATCGGACCAAACCCAAATACATAGTTTGAGATCAAACTTAAGATAGGTTTGAGTTACGAAAAGTCTTATGTTCGATTTTTTGTATTTTTGATCGAGTCTGTCACAGGATTTGCCTAATAAGAAGTACCCAGTTAACGTAATTTATAAACTATTGCGTTAATTCGGAGGTTTAGCCGATATATATCTAGAAGATAATAATTACAGATTCATCCATTGAAAGAAAAAAACACACAAAACCCTGTAGTGAGTTTCACCCTCGTCACAAGCAGCCCTTACCAGTATTTAAGATTTTGGTTCCTCTGGTAAACTTAACGTAACGTATTGTTGGTTTTGTCGTTTGACAGGGTCATAAACTGCACGGTGAGAGCCGCAGTCGAACGTTGTTCAAATTATACGTGGGGACTAGGAACAAGCCCATGTACGGAGCAGGACGGAACATGCAAGACATGTTGGACTCAGGAACCGGATTGCCTTTGCTCATTCGCCTCAGCTTCAGCTCCAGTTTCAGAGTTGTCTGGAATCTTATCAAACCCAAGTTTCATCACCAAGTCCACTGTCTCTTAATCATTCGAAAGTCATACGACAAGAAACATAAGACTCAATCCTACAACAGCACCTGCACTGTTCTTTGATCCTCGGTACTTACAGGTCTTGTTATTATTCAATGAAATTAAAAGATACAAAGAATTCTGTAATTTAGAGTTTTTTAAATTTTGTTGTATTAATTTCTTCAAAAAATTATATTCCATTAAACTTTTGTTTCACTAATTAAATATTATTTACACGAAGATTTAATTTAACTCTTAAATCCAAATCGAATTAATTAAATTAAATTAAAATTAATAATTTATTATCATTATCTTAAATTATTAATATCAATTAATTTAAATCAAATTTAAGAAATAAATTAAATTATCGTATCAATAATATTTGATTAATTTACGTATTAAATTGTTTGTGCTTGTAATCACGTTACTAAGGCGACGACTTTTTCTTGTTTCATGTGTAGTGATGATATTTTGGGCCGAGCTCGACCCAATTTAGCTAGAGATTAAGAAGTCAAGCTTGGGTTGACCGTTTCAAAAAAACGATATCATTTTATGAAAAGTAATTTTTTTTTATTTTAGTTTAAAAATAAAAAATTAGACCTAATTGAACGAGTCAGGCAATTCCTCCGACCCAACCCATTGCAACCTCTATTCAAGTGATTTAAAAGATTATAATATCCTACGTGACAAATAGATTTCATATTACTAAGGCTTAAAAGAGTTTGACTAAACAATTACTTCCACTAACTACACTATGTTAGTTAACAAATTTTAATCTCATCAAAAGTTAGCGCACTAAATGAAATGATTACGTGTTATAATATCTTTTGCATGTTACATTATACGTTATACTTAGCATTGCAGTATGTCAACTATCAACTTATGCAGGGTCAAATCTTCTCTTCCGGTTATGATGTTCCTATCATGTTTTATTAAATTTTATCTACACATTTATGTAGAACTCACAAATTTATGAATGAGATTTAATAGAATAAGGTTGGAACAGAGTAACTAGAACAGAAGATTTGATGTAAACTTAAGCAGCTCTTGGGATTTACGTGTTCACTTCCTTAGTGAAATTTATAATTATTATCATTTTAGATGTGTATTTAATAAATTAAAAATACGTATAATAACTTATAAATTAAGTACCTACACTTTCTTGATCGAGCCTGTCGTATAAGGCTTGCCTAGTACAGAATACTTAGTTGACGTGATTTGCAAGTTATTGCGTCAATTCGAAGATTTACTCAGTGCGCATTCAAAGGGTAGCTGCTGCAGGTTCCCCCATTTCAACAAAAAAAAATTGATGATTTAAAATTAAATAATAAATTTGATTCATGTATACATAGAAATATTAACATATTTTTATTTTTAATTAATCATGTTTTTTAAAATTAAAACCTCTTAAATTAAAATTATCTTAAATAAATTTAAACTTTAAGCAGTTTGAGATATATATACACTCCTCACAGCTCCATATAATAATAATAATTTTTTTACCATATATTTAGTAAACTATAAAATATATGTAATAGTTAAAAAATTATATATTTTAAACAAACTATTCAATGAGCTAATGATTCATAATTAAGAGATGATGAATTTGATTAAAGTATATTTATAAATTTTAATATATTTTTGTTTTGATGGACCATTTTCTTTAAAGTTAGAATCCCTTTTAATATAACTTAAATTTCTTAAATTAAAACTTTAGTAAATGACATTGCTTGAATTTAGGAGTGACATTTAAGCTTGGGTCCTGTCCGGTCTGACTTGATTTGGTCCAAAATTAATGGTCTGCCTAGTTTTAACAAAGTTTTGGACTAGTCTTGATTCTTTTTAATTTTCAAGCACCTTGAATTTGGCATGGTCTAAACTAGAAAGTTTTAGTTATTATATTCCTGCTTGGTCTTGGAAAACGATTGCTCCTAAACTCACGTCAGCAAGTCTTCATCTCAGGTAAACCTTTGTTTCCAAGCGATGTGGTCCATCCAAAAATCACTTGACTGAAAAAGATTGGAAGGCCTAGCACTACTTATCATCTGAAATATTTAATCAATGGTGGTCAAATAACCATGGACAAGTAACGAACAATTCCATTATCAACACAAGGTGTCTGTCTGTTTTAAGAATCGAGCCTGCACGATATGCACTAATGGCTATGCACGATAAGCCCTTTATATTCTAACAATCCACAGATAAGTAGAAGAATACAGAATGGAGAGAGCAACATTGGTGGACTTGGCTTGATTCCACCATTGGAGATTGGAGAGAGCTCCTAATGCTGCATTTTTTGGACATATCAGCAGTACTTTTTTTAACCTTGTTTTATGTTACATAGATGTATATGTACACCACTTGAAAGTTGAAGCTTACAATATACTTAATACACAAGTAGGTATTACTTCATCATGCACTTACTGATTGCCCCTCGTACCATATAATAGAGTGATATATTATGCAACATTTCTCCAACATCACTCTATCTTAAACTATCGTAACCTAAACTTTCTAATTAATTTCATATTTAAAAGATAAACTCGATTGTATAATTGTTGTTTTACTAATCTTTATAATTATTATAGATTAACATTGACTATTGAAAGATTAACATTTGTATCCAAGTACATAGTGTATCCACATGAGTTGATGATGAAGGGCTTGTAAGGATATGTACATCCGTTGATAAGTGAAGGGTTTTGAGAAAGTTGGGGGAAAATTAGGTTAAATAGTAATGCAATTAAAATATTATATCTCAATTCAATTCGTTGTATAAAATACAAAGTAGTATTGATATTCGTGGCTGAAAATGACATCAAAAGAAAACAAATATAGATACTTCTGTAACATTTTTAATGAAGATATAGAGAAAAACATCTCCTTATGTGATATTAACACGATTGAGAGTCTCGTAACTATGAGGAATGGAAGAGCGGTAAATTAAAAGAACTTTGAGGGAGATGAAGAGTGCAAGAGCGGTAGAGCTGATGAAATACACATTTCTTGGCTAGTCAAGCTTTTTAATATGATCCTTGAGTCAGCTAAAATGTCAGATGAATATGTTAATTCTTCTATACAAGAACAAAGAGTTAACTATAGAGACATCAAGCTACTTAGTCACACATGAAGTTATGAGAGAAGCTGATTGAGAAGAGAGTGAGAAACGGTGTTTCTATCTTAGGAGAACCAGTTTGAATTTATGCTAGAAAGGTTTAGGATAAAAGCTTTACATCTCCTTAGAAGATTAATAGACTATTACAGGAAAAAGACAACGAAATCTTCACATGGTTTTTATCGATTTAGAGAAAACATATGATAGAGTATCTAAGGAAATCAAGTGGAAGTATTTAGAGATTAATGAAGTTCTTATGACATATTTATGGGTTATTAGGGATATGTGTGAAGGGATAAAGACCATAGTAAGGACAATAGTAGGAGATATAGAGAATTGCTCTATAGATATTGGGGTATATTAAGGCTCCTTTTTTAGCCTTTTTTTGTTTATAGTAGTGATGGATGAACTCACCAAGAATATTTAAGGAAATGTACTTTGATGTACGTTATTTGCTAATGATATTTTCTTAGTGGATAAGACAAAAGCAGGTATCAATGTTAAGCCAAAACTTTAAAGAAATACGTTAGAGTCAGAGACTTTGAATTGAGCAGGGCTAAGACTGAGTATGTCCAGTGTAACTTTTCGGGCAATAAAATGACCTCCAATTTCGAGGTTAAGATCGGTTCAGAAGTTATACCATAAAAAAAGTGTTTTAAGAATATAGGATTTATCATCCAAAATAATAGAGAGATCGATGAAAAATATTTTATTGTATCAGATTAAGGCGACTTAAATGGAGAAGTACATGTTATATGACTAGAAGATACTAATTAAGCTCAAAGATAAATTATATCATTCAATGATTAGGCTGACCATACTATATGAGACAGAGTGTTGACCCATCAAACAAGCACATAATTAAAATCTAATGGTGGTGAAAATGAATATGCTTCGTTACTCAAAGAGATAAGATCATGAATGTAAAGGTAAAAGACCTATTAAAGGTGGCTGGTATAAATAAAAAATTAAGAGAGACGAGGCTTATATGGTTCGGACATATTAAGAGAGATGCCATGATGTTCTAGCAAGAAGATGCGAGAAAAAAGTATTTAAAGACTGTAAAGAAAAATATGAAGTTCTAAGAAGAACTGAGAAGAGGTGATCAAGAATGATATAGCTCAACTGGAACTTACCAAATACATGACCTGCGATAGAAAACTTTGGCATATTAAGATACAAATAAAGATGCTACGTAGAGAGGTCATTCTTGTCCTCTTAAGACTTTGAAACATTTTCTTTTGAGTTTGATGTCTTGTATTTAGCCTAATTTTTTTATTTAGTAATATTTTCCTCCTAGTTATTTAGCATAAACAACTTCCTACTTAGCCTAATTATTTTCTCATAATGCCTTGTTTGATATATTCTTACATTTGTCTTCTTTTTAGTTTGTGTATCTATTTCCTTATCTATATTTTATTTGTATTTTTACTTTATTCTATATTTATTGTGTTATGTATTTAACTACATATTTCTATGTAAAGATAGTATTAGTATTATTATTCTTTTGTTTATTTATATATATATATATATATGTATGTATACTAGTTATTATTATTTTATTTTATTTTAATATGTGTTTATATGAGTCTATCGTAAATAACCCCTCTATTTAATAAGGATAAAGCTATATATTATTATATCTCTTTTTTTATATATAAGAGGGAAGAGGAAACCGATTACACAACGAGTCGTGGGAAACAAATTCCCGACATATCCTCTAGTAGGAGTACATGATACCCAATGGGTAGAAGATCAAAATAAGTAGTGTCGAGCGCAAAATGTGCAGCATAGCTCGCTAGCCAGTTCGTACAGCGGTTCCTCTCATAGTAGATGTGACGATGGACCACCGTCCAGTTCCACGTAAACAATTCATGAATCTCTTAAACAATGGGGTTATAGATCGAGGATCGGCTGGCCGAGGATGAGAGGAGTTGGATGGCTACAGTTGAGTCAACTTCGAGTTCAATCCGACGATACCCTAGAGTCCACGCGAGCGTGAGTCCTGTAAACACTTCCTAGAGTTCCGCAGATACCGATGAGCACCAGCCAAGATTTTGGATAAACCCGCCAAGCCAATTGCCTAAGCTGTCTCTAAGGAGGCCGCCAGTTGAAGTCGAGGAGGAGGAACGGGAGTAAGCGCCATCAGTGTTCAACTTGACCCACCCGATAAGAGGTTTGTACCATCCGATGAGGTGCTCGTGGCGTTGGGAATGTCCGGTGATAAAGCTGCTTTGCCAAGCGGTTGACTTATGGATCTGATCTGCATAAGACAAAATAACTGAAATAGGCGAGGATAGCCAAATAAAATGAATATAAAAAAGGGACCCATTACGTTCCATCTATCAGATGACATATGTCCAACGAAAGGGAGCCTTGCAAGACGTCCCAATTCTAAGTACCGTCAGAGTCTACAAATTGAAGGACACTTAGGTGACTATCAGGAGCTGAAGGAGGGTTGGTAGCCTGATAAATGGGAGGTCCTATTCTTGCTACCCAAGAGTCCAACCAGAATTTAGTACGGACACTATCGCCAAGCATCCATTTTATACCTTGAATCACGATGTGCCAGGTAGATACTCTTGCAAATCATAGAGCCACCAATGGCGTCGATGGTGTGGGGTATTATTATATCTCTTTATACCTCGCACTAATCCCACCGGACCTCACACACACCAACATAACTAATCTTCAAATTGACTCTATTGTCAAAATAGATATGCCCATCCCAATGGTCATTTGGGTTGGTGGAATTATTACACGGCAGCGCTTCTTGTCCGTGCCAGTTGAAGAGTTGGTTTTTGCTTCCTTGATTGGACATATATGCTCCGAACTAAAAACTACAATCATTACAATCGTGCCTTAGCTAATTACATCATCAAAAAGATAAGACACGAAGGTTGTTTATGCAAATACCATGGCTTCCACACGAAAGTGGGATTGCATCTTCATACTTTATTGCTAAATTCTACTTAGAGGGTGTTCGACACTTCGACGCTTCTTGTTCGAAACGGGACACGCTTGTCTTATTCCTCCATTTTTAATTCATCATATCCTCTTAATGGCTTTATTATGTAGGCGTTGAAATTAAGGGGTAATGTACGATGTGTACTCTCTTGCATTTTCTTTGTTTGCACCAAGGACAAGCACTCCCCACGATTGGCAAAAACCTGGGGCACATTGTTCTTGTCCATGTTTTATAGATTTATGGGACAGACGGGATATACACTCACATTCTATTTTTGTGGACCATTTAGAGAGTCTACAAATTGTTATAATTACAAATAATAAAATATTTTTATTGTAAAATTAAAATTTTTATTTAATAATAATAATAATATCTGATAATTAAATAATTACCGACCCTATAGTGTATTTATTCCATCATATTAAGCAGCTTGATTAGGGATCATCACGGTAACATCATTTGTTTACTTGCTAAGATTTTCGATAGTCCCCCTGATCTTACTCTCGCAGAAGCACTTTGTATTCTAACCAGGATAAAACTTAATAAGATACGTGCAACGCTATTGAATCAGATTGTCTTTTACTTGTAAATGCTCTTAAAGGAGGTATTTCGAATTTATCTTATGCAAGGGTGGTCATATCGGACTGTAAAGCTTTTCTACACGAGCTTCGAGAAATTGATGTCTATCATGTCAAAAAATCAGTGAGCAGAGTAGCCCATGTCATAGTTAGGGAGACTTTGTTCCAGTCTGATTTTGCGAATCGGAGAACTTTTATTTCTCAAATTGTGATTAATATTTCTTGTTCTAAGTTTAATTCTTTTTATATAATTCAGCTAGGTTTTTTTCATCAAACTTATGGATCTAGGTCGGGTGTAATGGGGGAGTCTATTGACTCGAGTTAGCTTAGTCCATTTGCTTCGGTTTTTTCCTGGCCATTTTATTAGTAACATAATTATAAGTTAAAAAAAGAGTAAAAATATTACTTTTTTTAATTTATAATAAAAATATGTCTTTGAAATATTTAATTATTTATATGATCCTCACAAAATTCAAGATCATCAGAGCCACTTATCTATGGACTCCACAATGGACAAAGTTAGGTCATGTTATCCTAATAAATTGCCGAGCATGTGAGTGATTGGAATCCTACGTAGCTTCCATTTGCTTTAAAGTTTTCTTCTTACCAACTAGAGCACTTAAATCTTGTAGCCTAAAGATCTTTTTTTAATAAATCCTCACTTTGTGGGGGTTGGGATAGCCGTTATTGACGGAGGCAAACTTATTTTGTATTTTTATTTTGGTTACAAATAAATAACTTTTAATTCACAAAATGCAATTAATATTTTTTGGACTTATTTTGTATTTTTATTTTGGTTACAAATAAATAACTTTTAATTCACAAAATGCAATTAATATTTTTTGGAAAAATATTATTTTTATATTATTGGCTCAATTCCGGGCTAGTGATTATAAAATAGTTCGAGTTTTTGGATGTATTTTAAGTTATATCACTATAAAAATGTGAATTCAGGCAATTCGAGCACTACCAATTAGAAACCAGACCAAAAGTTAAACCGACTAGTAAAACAAGGTTTAAAAGGTTCAATAAGTATTAGGCCGTCATAAAATTGACTAAAGATTGAATAAAACTAATAAAATTAAAGAATTTAAAATATAATTGAAAAAATTATATATACCCATTGAAGAATTTGAAGTTTAATTGAAAAAAATGTTGTTAAATTAAAACTATTTGATTTATTTTTGTTTATAAGAATGTACAATTTACAATTAATTAATAAACTGATAAGTTTTTAACAAAAAAGAGTTATTAAAGTAAATTAAATAGAAAATTTGAAACTGAACTGAAAAATTAGACAGTTCAATATTTTTACGATAAAACTAGTCAGACCTGTTAAGTTTTTTAATTATTGGTACAAACAACACACTACAAGAAATCAGTAGTTTACCAACGGACTGTACTATCGGTAAACTCTATAAATCAAAGACGAACAAAATCATCGGTAAAAGGACCGTAGTTAAATTTGTCGACGGTTTTATTCCATCGGTAATTTACTAAAGGCAAAAAATATATTACCAACAGTATAAATTACGTCGATAAATATTACCGACGATCAAATGTTAACGACATTTCGTCGGTAACATTTAGCAACAAACTAAATTCCGTCGGTAAACTAAAGGGAATGAACAGGAACGACATATAACCTATCGACGGAAATAATATTTCTGTAGGTAAAAAAAGTTAAATTTTCGACGGAATTTCATTTTCTGTCGGTATTAGGAGGTAAGAATTTTTTTTAACAAATTCCAATTTCATGATGTTGTGATAAATGCATAATGTTAAGAGTTACCAATTATGTGTGCATAATAAATTAATTTGTGTATATATATATATATATATATATATATATGATTAATCAGAAAATTAATTGATAATATAACATTAAAATTAATTTAATTGATAATAAAAATAGTATAGCGTGGTGATCGTGGGTGCTCTGAATTGCCAAGCCTCCCCTTCAACTGTTCCATCTCCTGCCTAAGCTGAGCCATCTGCTCCATATGCTCTCTCATCTTAGCCATCCGCTTTATCTGCTCCATCTCCTCTCTTATCTTTGTCACCTGCTCCATCTCTTGTCTCACCTTAGCTATCTGCTCCATGTGCTCCATCCATTCATTCACATTAGCCTCTGTGATGTGAGTTATCTGCTCCTTCAATGTGTTCATTGTGGCCCGAAACTCGGTTACTTCATTGCTATGCGCTGGCCTAGCAGATGCTGTTGTACTAGACAGGAAAGAGCGCGAATAACATGTGTTCGCAGCATATGAACCTAGAACGAATATCCTTCTACAACAGTCCCTACCACCCACAACATCAAGATACGTCTGAGTCTCATCTACAGGTTGTTCCTCCCGAGACTGTTGCTGAATGGATTGTTGTATTTGGTCCTATTAGGAAGCAATGTTGACATGAGTAAGAGATTATTGTTAAGAAATTATAAAAATGTATTAATTTCACATACATTTAGCTTTCTACATCGGGTGTTGATGAATGTCACACCATCATGTTTCTTCATATGGGTTTGCAAAACAACTGGATAGGTGTAGGCTTGATCCCCAATGACGTTTCCTACATGTATAACCTAAATTGTCATATGTGAACTACAATTTATAAAAAAATTCGGCAAAATTTTCTCTATTTTTATAATATTTGCCCCCTGTTGAACAAAGCAAATAACTTAACACAGTCATATATGGCACCAGACATTTATAACATAATCATTATGTACAAAACAACATAGCAAAATATATACAAAATAAGTGTCAAGTTTAGATACTTACAAGTCTATGTGCATGCTAGTTATGGGTTATTGATCCTCCCGTATGTACAAAAAGACTCTGGCCCCCCGGGTCTCCATGCCTGTTGGCGAAGTTACGCTCTGATATGGACATTGCTGCAGGTGATGTCCAATACTCGGTTTAACGACTCCAATTTCCTCTGAAATATAACGCGGTCGTGCACCAGCCTTGCGTATCGAATTAATGAAGTCGCGACAATATGTACGAGCTTTCTTTTTCCATACTTTATACATGCTGGCATCGAAACAAGAATCCCAGTAAAATGCTTTCTGAAATAAGAAGACAACAAATTATATAATGTAATAATATTTATGTAATTTGTGTATATACATCAATATAAAAAGAAAATAAATATTTTTTGTACCTCAAACTCCTAAAAGTAAAATTGCTTTGTGGCCTCAGATATATTCTTCCACACATAACCCTCAGGTT
>JANKOE010000009.1:51272452-51296453 GCA_026284465.1 Erythroxylum citrifolium | reverse complement strand
TGTTTGATTTTATCATGATTATACATTATTTGCTATGTTTTGATAATTTTATAAGTATGCATTTTTAACTACAAATGAGTGAATATGTAGCTAAAATTGTTTGCAATATTTTACTTACTATGTAATAATAAGTATTTTGCATCATTTTTATAAAACATCTAATGATTTTTTTCTTGTTGTTTTTAAAAGATTAAGTTAAAATTGTTATTATTAATTCTGGTTTTTGGTTGTTATTATTATTGTTATTGTTAATTAGATAAGTCATATTTTAATGCTCATCATTCATTTTGTTCAATAATCTTATTAAGTTGAGGGCCAATATATGGTAATCCATCCAATGAAAAATATAGCATATGTAGTTGATACTTTATCTATTACTTATAGTTTGTGAACAAACAATTAAAATACCACAACACAAGTTCATCACATATAACAAAGCATTCTATCGAACACGCTGAGTGCACAAAATTTTCAACCCTATCTAAATACAAATTAATTAAATCTTCCCATTATTTACATGAAAAATCCTAACACAAGAACAATCAAACCCAAATAAACAAACCAGTGCAATTAAATCAGTCCAAAAAAATAAAATTTCAATTTCAACCCAAGGCTTACCTTCGGAATAGGCGGAGGAGATGACGCCCTTACCTCACTGCCGGAGAAAATGAGAAGGAAGGTCGGCCGGAGACGCTGCACGTAGTCGGAGGACGGACGACAATGGACGTCGGAGGAGGAAGCTGGAGGAGAGGACCGAGTTGCGACCGAAAGAAGAGGAGGGTAGTTGCGAGCTCGAGGAGAGCCAGGGAAGGGAACAACTGCGTTTTTAACTTAACCAAAACGACGTCGTTTTGGTTAAGTTAAAAACGCAGCTTAACTTGTTATGTTAAACAACGTTCTTACTTCACTAAAACGACGTCATTTTGGTTAAGCGGAAACGATGATGTTTCGGTTGAAGGAAAACAACATTCTTAACTTCACGAAAACGACGACGTTTTCGTTAAACCAAAACGACATCGTTTCGGTGAAGTTAAATAGCGTGCTTAACGACAAGAATACTGACGGAAATCTTTCCATCGTCAAACATTTCCTGATTTCCTTATGCACAACAACTTTACCGACCGATTAAGAAATTCCGTGGCAATTTATCGACATTGGTTCTGCCTGATTCTGGCCGAACTGAACGTTGTCGTTTGGATCCATGGATTGAATACTTTCTGTAGTACTTTTAACGTTGAGATCCCTGCAAAACAAAGAAGGCACGTCGGAGGTTGTGACCCGATTAGCCCCTCCGACGCTCAAGTTAGTGGTTTGGTCAAGGTGAAGGTGAGGCTACCGAAATAGAGAAAACTAGGTTCTATTTGCGTACCTCTATTATAATGAGATCATACCTTATATACGGGATGGATGCTAGGGTTAGGTTTTTACGTAGACTTCTATTTCTGCATGGAAAGTTTTCTCCTGCTAATGAGCTATGGAAAATATGGATCGAGCTTGGGCATGACATCCTTAATGAATGGACCGATCGGTCCACGAGTCGCTGTAATTAATTCTAAGCCCCACACGATCGACCCGACCAAACATAAATACTTGTATCGGTATAATTCCGTCGCCAATTTTTACGGCAAATTTTTTGCTCAAAATATGGCAATGGATATTTGTTCCGTCGCTGTATGAGTATATTATAACGATGACATTGGCATTTCCGTCGCTATTTTAAACTTTCCGTCGGTAATTTTCCGTCTCTGTTGAGCAGTTTTCTTGTAGTGACATATGCATACAAATCTTTCAAAATTTTAAAAAACTTTCCGCGTAATATTTGATCACCTGTAGCTTCTCGATTGGACAAAGATGAATCTTTCGCACACACACTTACAAGTAATAAAATATCTAATTAATGTCAATGGTCCAAAAGGTCATGAGTGGAGGGTGTCCTTAAAAGGGCTGTTTCAGGTTGGCTATTGGCTCCAAAAACCTGTACCACCTTTGGTTGGTGGATAGTTCGAGCTTAAAGTTTCAAGTCTCATCAAGTGACCGCCGTTACACCTCCGTTCACCGCCGTACTACTATTCATTATTAGTTAGGTACGACGAATAGCTAATTTTCCTACTATCTATGAATTCTCTACATGCATGCATGTATATGTACATGCTTGTTTTCCAGTAGACACGTTCCGGTCGGTCTCTGGTTTTTTCCAATCTCTGCTTTAAACTTATGCATGAAGTAAATATGGTGTGGACTTTATGTCAATGACTTTATTTAACACGACTCCTACTTCAACCACAACTTCAACCACTTCCTCGGAACTTATCTGGGGGAAGGATAAGATGCAGCAAGAAAAATGACCGATCTAAGGCAGCATTACTGCTTTTTCAGGGAGGTTGAACACCTTTAGTAGGACATTAACTTTTGAATGCCTCCGTTGAGATGTCTGATAAGCTTGGAAGATTTTCAGAAGAGTCTGTATATAAATATTCATTTAATTTGACTATGTTTGGCAGATACTTTAGTGTTTGGACCTGAGGGAGGTTCAACTGCAGATATCATGCCGAGTGGAGGTCACAGGTTTTAAAGTTTTAGCTGGCGAGACTGATCGAGAACAAACTTGAAACAGAACTAGTTGCATTAGATTCTTCCTTGAAAAAAAAAAGTTCGAGAGATGACTGATCAGGATGGTGGTTTGCAGCAAGCTGACAGGAAATGGAAGATACCACTCTTTTGTTTATTTAGCCATGCAAGGTATGTCACGTTCTTCGTGCCCTAAGCGAAAAATGTTCAGAATGATAAATGCTTTTCGTTTGAAATAATGCAGACATGTTTTTAAGATGGATGTTCTTGGTCTGGAGATACTGAAGATTGCAGTACCAGCAGCAATGGCTCTAGCAGCTGACCCCATAGCTTCCTTAATCGATACAGCATTCATTGGCCATCTTGGTTTGCGATTCATCAATTTTAAACTTTCTTTCATATGTACTTTGTTAGTATCTGATCATCACTTACGAATCTCTATCCTGTGATCATTTTTATTGTAACAGGACCAGTAGAAATAGCTGCTGTTGGAGTTTCCATAGCTATATTCAACCAAGCTTCCAAGGTGACTATCTTCCCATTGGTCAGTATAACGACATCTTTCGTCGCCGAGGAAAATACCGTTCAGAGAATCAGCGATGGAGAACCAAAACCCGATACATCGGAGAATGGTCCAGGCAAAACCAGTGAAACGAAGGAGTTGGGTCCTGAAGATGTCAACCTAGAGAATATGGAGAAAGGTTCTTCACCATCAGGAGCAGAAAATGGTACATTATCTGCCTATAATCTTCATTTTCTTGTCCTGTCAGATCTATTTGTTCAAAAAAAATGCGAACAACCATTGTCATCTTAAGATTTTCTCTTGATCAGATTCCAAAACAACTGCATGCAAGTCTTCTGATGTTACTCCTCCTGGAAAATGTGACATGGGAAGAAAATTTGACAAGGAAAGACAACATATTCCTTCAGCATCAACAGCACTAATCGTTGGTGCGATGCTTGGTCTCTTGCAAACCATTGTTCTGATGTTTGCAGCAAAACCTCTTCTGCATATTATGGGTGTGAAATCGGTAAAACCTGTTCCCCATCTTCTCCCTACTCTCTTTTTTCGGAGGCTCGTGCCTGATTCTAAACTTTTTGATGGGGAAAGTAATCTTTTAGTAATTGTTGACAGGATTCACCAATGTTGAACCCGGCATGGAGGTACTTGACGTTAAGGTCACTAGGGTCTCCCGCTGTTCTTCTTTCTCTGGCCATGCAAGGTGTCTTTCGAGGATTTAAAGACACAAAAACTCCATTATACGCCACAGGTGAAGAGCTTTTTTCAGTTTATCAGAATAGAAAGTTGCTTTAGATTTGGAATTACTAGATTCTGACATTAGTGAAACAGTGGCAGGAGATGTAACAAATGTTATTTTAGACCCAATATTTATCTTTGCCTTCCGTATGGGGGTAAGTGGTGCAGCCATCGCGCATGTGGTTTCTCAGTAAGTATACTTTGTCTGTTTCAGTTTTGATAGTTACTCTATTTCTTATTTAAATTCATGTTGACAGAGTCATTAATCTTCCTCGTCAGGTACTTGATTTTGGTGATCCTCTGGTGGAGATTGATGAAACTGGTTGTTCTCCTTCCTCCAAATCGTAAACACTTGCAGTTTAATCGGTTTCTGAAAAATGGTAAGTGATTGTTGAACTATAAACTCAATTATTCGAACAAAGTTCCGACTTTTTCCCCCCCCTCTGTATACATATAGGTTTTCTACTGTTGGCAAGAGTAATATCAGCGACCATCTGTGTGACCTTGGCAGCTTCAAGAGCTGCAAGGTTGGGTCCAACTCCTATGGCTGCTTTCCAGGTTTGTCTCCAAGTCTGGTTGACTTCTTCCCTACTCGCTGACGGTTTGGCTGTTGCTGGACAGGTAAAATTGTCTCCGCTTCTCTTCATCTCTGAGCAACGATCATTTTTTACTCAGAATCATGAACAGAGTAGTTCATCTGTTTTCCCCTGTTTTTTACAGGCGATAATTGCTTGTGCATTTGCCGAGAAAGACTACCAAAAGGCAACAAACACTGCAACTCGGGTACTTCAGGTAAGGTTATTCTCTAGGAAATCCATAGTATCAACTCCATTAAAAGCACCTGAAACCCATGTATGTTTTGCTCTGCAGATGAGTTTTATTCTTGGCCTGGGATTAGCTGTGGTTGTTGGGATTGGTCTGCGATTTGGAGATGGAATCTTTTCAAAAGATAGCGAAGTTCTTCACATTATAGGCATAGGAGTCCCGGTAAATTACCCAAATTCTGAAGTCTTTTTGAGTTTCTCTGTAACCAAAAAGTTGGGATTGAGTTTTTCTTGTGTCCACCATCTAGTTCGTGGCAGCTACTCAACCCATCAACTCCATAGCTTTTGTATTCGATGGTGTGAACTTTGGAGCATCTGATTTTGCCTACTCTGCATACTCCATGGTCAGATCTTCTTTTCATTTTTCACCTCCGACAACTTTATCTTCAGATTCTGAAACTTCATGCAAAGAACTGTTTGTGTTTTCTGGCGGTGGTTCAGGTCATGGTGGCTGTAGCAGCCATATTTGCCCTATCTAAAACTGGTGGATTCATAGGAATATGGGTTGCCTTAGCCATCTTCATGGGACTAAGAATGTTTGCAGGTTTATGGAGGTAGAATGATTTGAAGTTGCTTTGCTCCAACATAGTTACTTATACAACATCATATGTAAAGAACTAAACAACTTAAGCTCAGACATTAAAGGATGTCTTTGTTATAACATGACATTTTCGTATGTTTTCAGGATGGGGACAGGGACAGGACCTTGGCGCTTTCTCAGAGGTTGACCATTTCCTTAGAGGAGTTTTTGATGTAACAGACAGTGCTTATTGTCTTAAATAAAAAATATTAATCCTTTTTTGGCTAAATTTTATTTATGTTATAATATATCGCACTTTGATCATTATATTACAAAATACAAAAGAACGTGAAAACCAATACTAAGCAATGGCCCATGCAAGTCTCGAACCTGCGACCTTCGCGTTATTAGCACGACGCTCTAACCAACTGAGCTAATAGGCCAGCCGATAATTCGTGTTTCATTGAACGGAGAAAGAGATGATCATTTCACCTTTTCCAGACAAGCAAAAACAGACTGCTTTACAGTTTATTTTTTTTAAAATATTAAATTATAAGAAGAAATTAGAAACAAAAATACACATTTTCAAAATTTTTACACTTGTATAAATAAAATAGTGAAAAAAAAATTGTAGGAATGTGATTTACATAATTAGTTTATAGTTGAGTGGATTTATCATTTGAAAACAACCTCTCTATTTATAAAATAAAATTACAGTATTACTAAATCCTCCTAAATCTTGCGTCTCAGCGAAATTTTTACTAGTTGTTGTTGTTATTGTTTTTTAGTAGACGGAGGGAGACAAGAAGTGTGAGGTGGATTCATAGAGACCAAAAGTGAACTTATTTATCAGTTATTATTTTAGATTATTGAGATTTAAATATAATATTAGTGAATATTTGAATTAGTAAAAATATTTTTAAAATTTATGCTTAATAGTTATTAACTTATTATTTTATTAGGTTCAATTATTGTCATTTTCTTAGTAAAATTCTCGCTAAAATGTCAGGGAGTTTAAAAATATACAACCTTATCCTTAAATAGTAGAAACGTTTTTTCGATGACTTACAGAAAAAAAATGTTTGAAAATGATTTAAAAAAATAGACAATGAAATAAATAAATAAATGCATAAATAAAAATAAAAAACAATATTATCATAAAAAATAAAAAATGAACAAATGTATTTAACCTAATAAAAAATTATTGTCGTTAATTAAAATTTATATAAATATTAATATAAATAAACATGTGTTAAAATTAATAAAAATAGATATTCTTTAGTGACTAGAATATAAATTTTTTAAATTAAAATTTTTAATTTTATACATTTATATCCTTATCGATAACTTTATAACGACGTATGAAAATTGGACGTTGTAGAACCTAACTAAGTGGTGTCTTACACGACATATGAACTACGTGTAGTGTCCGCATGAGAAGGTTGGCAATGTGTCTATCCTTTCCCAGATTCAAAGTCAAATCGTACCTGCAAAATCAAACATTCGCTCATTCTATTCTGGAGCAACTGTCCATCCGAATCGACATCAAAACGTATCTCAGCCGTTCGTCGCGATCACGACATTGGAATCGGACCCCATACCGTGTACCTCACAAACACGTAGGACAAACCTGAAATACATTTGGCACGTGCTTCCCCCGCCTCTGACAAAACATCAAGTCAGGAAGTTACTTCTCATTGGTGAGTGATAGGAACGCGCCTGAAGTAACGTTATAAGTTCAGAACTTGGTAATAATTAAATTAAAATTTAAAAAGTAAACTGAAAAAACAGAGTATATACGTATATATAAAAAGATATGCTCACAAAAGTGCATAGCACCTTCACCGGTCCGCCGTAGTAACAGCCGCCGTCACCGGGAAGCTGACGTCATCTCCTTCATCATGGGTGCCAGTGAACCTGTGAGACCACGTTGAGCCATGCTTAGTTTCTCTGTCTGTCTGTCTTCTTCCTTTTTTACACGCCTGTGTTGTTTAATATTGAGTAAACTTGTTGCCAGGTGAGAGATAGAGATGGCGAGAGAAAGGAGGAGGAAGAAGAAGAAGCAAGAGATGAAGATAGGAAAGGGAATGAGGAGACAGAAGTGGTAAGAGATTTAGAGAAAGGACAACAAGTTGGTGTCGAGGAAATGGTGATGACAGAGGGCAATATCAACAATGGTGGCGAGCAGACAGATTTTCATGTGTCGATGATGCAGAGATTGAACCCGACAAACCCTTTGAGGGTTCATGTCGTGAATCCTCATAGTAGAGTTGTTACTCCATCTCCTTCTCAGCCTTCTATGCCTCGCTCTATACCAACCCCACAAGTAAGTTATTGTTACAAGTGAAACAAAGCCAGAAGCAAAATTTTTCTCTCCTGTTCTTTGATATTCTGTTCATGATTGAAGTCTCTTACCCAGAAGATCTTGGGAATAGATGTGTCTGCGTGTTTGATTACATTAGTCAAAACTGTTTCTAAATTTATTAATGGTAACTTATGAAATGGGAAAAAGATCATTAAAGTTCTTTCTTGCCTTTTGAAGTCAGTTTCTTTATAACCAATAAATTACAGACCAAGACCAAGTTAATCCAACACTTAACCTTCTTATTTCCTTGTGAACAGGTATCAAGAAACACACTGAATTCTACAAAATACACTAACAGAATATCACTGTTTCTGTTTATCCTGCACATGGTTATGGCTGTTGGGTTGGTTTCTTTTCTTATATTCAAGGGAATTCAAGGACTAATAGCAGCATCTGACACTGTTAAGAGGAAAGAGAAGAGGGTTTTACTGTATTTTCTGCCACAAGTTGAAGCAGCATCTCTGTTGAGCATTACTCTTGCTTTTGCATGGCAAAAGGCAGTAAGGAAATGGCCAAGGTTCATGGTTCATTTCATATTATGGAGCTGTTTTGTCATTTCTGCAGCTGCTGGAATTCTATTGATTTGCTTTCAAAAGCCTACTACTGATGTGGTTGCTGTTTGTTTAATGGCTTTCGCAATTGGCAATGGTTTGTATGCTTGCTGGGTTACTCGGAGAATCGGTTTCTGCATTAAGATCTTGAACAAATCGCTTGAACCTGTCTCTAAATTCCCTGACTTGAATCGACCAACTTATTGGATGCTTGCAGTAGGGTTCTTATGGATGTCTTTATGGATTTTAGCTGTGATTGGAGCTCTGAATTTCTACTTCCCACCACTTATAATTATTGCTTTAGTGTTGAGTTTGGCTTGGACCGCAGAAGTTCAGAGGAATGTGGTGAATTTAACAGTTAGTAGAGTAGTTTCTCTGTATTATCTTAGAGGAATGCAGTCTAGCACTCAGTTCTGCTTCCAAAGAGCAGTAACTCGGAATCTTGGAAGTGCTTGTCTGGGATCTCTGTTCGTGCCCGCAATAGAAGCACTGAGAATTGTTGCTCGAGGCTTGCATTTGCTTGAGGGAGAGGATGAGTTCATGTTTTCTTGTGCTCATTGTTGTCTCCATGTCATGGAGACAATCTTCAGATATGGCAATGGCTGGGCCTTTGTACAGGTAAAGATTATCCTTTACCACTTCTCTCCATTGGTCTCTTTAAGTTTCCTTCAAATTTGACAAAGATTAGTGAACCTTTTCAGCTATATAAATGCAGGAGTTGCAACTCAATCATTCAATCCTCTTTTCTACAATACGCAAGACATCTAATCCTGATTGGAACAGCTCGGTCTGAACCCGTCTGGAAGCCTATTTTTCAACTCGGACCGATTACCAACCCGACTGAAAACTATGATCAGCCATCTAACATTACCACTTTTCTCTTGCCTTGTATAGTATTCATTACATAGGAAAAGCAGGAGAATGATCTCTTTCAGTCTCCTTCAAATTTGCCAAATATTAGTGACCTTGTCAGCTATCTAAATATCCGAAGTTGCAACTCAATCATTCGATCCTCTTATTCCATTATAAGGAAGTCATTTGGTCCTGATTAGCTTTTCTTGCAACAGCCAACGATCCATTACGAACCTGTCCAGAATTTTTGACCCGGATCCATTGCCAAACCTATAAAAAATTATGATCAGCCATCTAACTAGACCAAGTAATCCTCTATATTTTGATTGCAGATAGCTGCATATGGGAAAGGATTTGTGAAGGCATCACAGGACACATGGGAACTGTTCCTGAGGCAAGAAATGGAAACCATTGTCGACTCTGACATAACCAGCTCAATTTGCTTCCTCACAGGAGTATGCAGTGGCTCTATCTGTGTCATTGTGGTAGCCGCTTGGACTGCCAAAGCACATCAACCCTTCACTGCAACTATCTCCCTCCTGGCCTTCTTTATTGGATATCTCATGGTTGGTACCACTAACCCTCTCTTCATCGCAAATCGGTCAACTCTCAGCAGAACATTAACTTGGGTTCTTCATTGTTTCATCTGATATATATTCCAGACCAGGATCGCCATGGCATTGCCTCACGCCTGTGTGAGTTGCTACTACGTCTGCTATGCTGAAAATCCTGATAACAGATTGTTCGATAAAACCATCAAGGACCATCAAAACCTGATCAAGTCAGGTCGAGACACGGTTGTTCCCACACCTCGGGTACCACCCAGATTCAGAGCTTAGTTTCTGATCATCCATGGTAGGTAGTTAGGTTGGTACTGATAACTTCCCCTTCAAGTGTACAGTAACTATGGTAGTGACAACTTCAACTATAAAGGGAAGTTCTTGAATTTGGAAGGGAAGTGTAGAGAACAAGCCTATGATTCTAATTTCTCATCAACAAAAGTTACAATTGACAAAAGAAAGTCTCTTTACTCGTTAGGTGGTGTTCTTTGATTTGTATCTTTTGTATATTTCTAGGGATATTCTTTACATTAACAATCTCCATCATTTTTCTTGACATTTTGTAAAAGCCCCTACCTATATTTAATTCAGTTTGTAGTTTTCACTCCTCAATTCTTCAAATACTTTATTGAAAGAATTTATTAATGAATAATCATTTATATCTAAATTTAAAAAAATAGCTAGCCTTATTTGATTATCACAACCATATAGAGATAGTCTTCCATTTGTATTTTGTACACAACATAAAATTAGTTTCTCTAGAATACAAGAAGTTTAAAGTCTATAAATTATAACATGAACATAACATGCTCCTAATGAGGTCTCATGAAAAATTTCCCCCCTATAATTCCATTGAACATAACATGCTCCTAATGAGGTCTCATGAAAATTTTCCCCCCTATAATTCCATTATTCCTACCATGACTACAACCCTATAAAGTTATCAAGATTCATCTAATAGGTTACTGTAAACTGTGTAACAACATACAATTTATGTCAATGGTGATACAAGAAATCATAAGCATAGAGTTTATGAATTATTACATATATTCAACATTCAAAGAGTAATAAATATGAATTCCTCCATTTTAAAAAATAAAAATCACCATGAACATTTCTAAATTTAGATGGACTCTCCATGTATGATTACTTAAACAAGGATTGCAAGTTCTGTTCAATTCCAACTTATAAGGTCATCTCCTCCAAAAGAATCACAATCTTAAACCAATTCCCATTTCTTCTTATCGATGTCTCTGTCCTTGCATATGCAAGTTTTTTCTTCTCATTTTTGGCCAATTGCAAATGTCACCATCTTCAGTATTGCTTTTTGTAGAAAACAAAAGTGAAAACAAGACCATTTGTCGTGAATGTTGCCTTCATTAAATGAAAACCAACGAAATGATTAACCTTATTGACTATAAAACAAGGAATCAACAAGAAGGGACTAAAATCAACTTACTATCATCATCAACATATTTCACTCGCGTTCCTTTTGGATTCCAACCCAACGTGCATAATCCACCCACCTGTGACCAGATGATATATTTCCTATTCAGTTTTGAAGGAAGAAAATTAAGCAGTACATAAGAGACAATGCAGAGAAGTCTCACATCAGTGATCCCAAGAATGTGTTGCCAGTTCTAACAGCAAAGCAGATTGCACTCAGTATCAACTTGTGTTGGTGTAGCAATGGCTCCAGAATCCGCTGTTCTATGAGACCGGCAAGCACCTGGTACCTGTTTTGAGAGGACAGTTGACTTAAGCAAACTCCATATTGTTACAACTACTCCTTTCAAGTGCCATTTTGTTTAATATCCATTGATGATTCAATATATGTATATATCAATGACATTAAGAATTGGGATAAATTCTACAGTTTTTAATATGAGATTTTTATATTCCAAAACCTGCACAAGATATGTTTCATTTAATGATTTCAAGGGCACAAATGAGACGTTACCTTAGATTACTAGAAACTGCCATATATACACCATAGGCCACACTGGTTGATAATACAGGTACATCTTCTGCTTCAGCAGCGAAAGACTTATCAATAGTCTTTCTCAAATTGATCAGAGCATTTGTTATTCCTACACCAATCTGAGAAGGTGCAGCATTAGTGAAAAATTATCCACATTAGTTGCTGTGAACTAGTTTGTAAGTATATATTACAAGAGATATAAAAAGTTCTAACCAAACATTCAAATTTTGGCATTAATCACCACATTGCATGAAAGTTCCGAGTTTTAAGATCATAAACAAAGCAAAACTCGGAAAAACTTGAGTAGAGAAGTAAACCTACCAGGGATGCACCAGTGCCAACTGCAAATAGCTTGGCTCCATTACGCTGAAAAAATGGATTAACATAATTCAACTTAGGAAAATTCCAGATATTCTATGGCAAAACCATATGATATTATATAATGAATACGGCACCTACCACTATTGCTCCTATTCTCTGTAAAAATGAATAAGATGTTCCAGCCAAAGCTACCTGTTCACAAGGTATTAGAAGTGCAAAAGGTAATCCGAACCCATCCAGAAAAGTATATATAAATATGCTTATGCCAGTTGTGTTTGTGTATTTGAAATCAGCAAATAAACCTGGAATGCATTATCAGGACAGCCGTAGAAGAACTTGGCAACAGGACCGGCACTGACTGCAAGAGGGGCACGTAGAGACACAGTAGGGGCAGGCAGCCAAACAAGCATAAAATCTGCTATTATGGCCATTACCTAACACATAAACCAGGTTACAAAAATGTAATTTAAAAGTGAACAACTAAATCGATTGCATATAGGAATTCTTCTTGTTTGCTGTTCGAATCACTAACAATTAGCTTTATTTAGTTCACTTCTTAAATGAAGCCTGTCAAAGCTTGGTCTTTCACCAGCTTCTGTGTTTGGGTTGAGTCTAGGTTAAGGGATTAGGGTTAAGATCAGCATGAAGTCTAGTCAAGGATGCATAAAATTAGGATGACATCCACCATCACTATCTCGACACTGGCTGAAAAGTTCACTTCAATTTGAACTATGACCTTCTGTTATTCTTCCATGAGACACAGTGTTCAACCTTTAGCACTATTTCAAGATCCAACTCTTTCGTGTTTCCTAAGTCGATTCAGGAGATGGGATTGGAAGTCCATTTGCTCCAAAATTTATAAGTTGTGGCTCCTCATTGACAAGCATTTTATTGAAACTGAACATTTATCAATAAGTTAGCCATACCACATCAGCGAAAACAAAATCCAGCTCCTTGCTGAACTTTTCTCTGCGCCTTTCCAATTCTGCAGCAGTCTGAGAACATCAAACAAAAGAATGAAGCTACAAGTGCCACTGATCTTCAGATTCACAGTCCATTTCAAAATATGAAGCACTCGATTCAAATATTCGCTAGAATCTACCCTCAGATCTAGTTACCCCAAAATGAAACATGTATTAGATAGAAGAAATAGAAACCTTGGTGAAGATGCCGACACCACACTCAATAGAAACCTTAGTTAAGAACAAATCATCGGCGAGTAACCGTTCCTTGAAACCTCCGAACTGAAGCAACCATCGGAAGACAAGCGATTTGTCAAGCTCGAAGTACCTTCGTACAATCGATCCCGGTATCCTCCCCGCTTCAATCGCCGAAGCCAAGTCCTTTGGCAAGCTCTCCAACGACCTTCCCACCTATAACACCACGTCATTACAATTCCAGAACATACGATATCAAGCTATAAACAACCCAAACTCAGTTCATCACCGTGAAGCAAATCCGTACCTCTGCCAATGCAAGAAAAGCTTCTGTCCGAAAGAAGAGGAAGAATTGAATTAGGGATCAGGTTTCTGAGTTTGTATGTATTTATATATAATGGCAAAATTATAATTACTAAATAACGGGTAAACGGATATGAGGAATGGTATCTCTATACCTGCTTCATACTCAGACGGATATTTTTGTTAACCCCCCATACTCGCCCCACGGGTAAAAATTTGCCCCCTATATTTGTCCCCGTTCGGGTAATTTTATCAGGTACCTATCGAATTCGGGTACAATTGCTATCCCTACAATATGATATTTGAAACTCACAACGAGAAGTTTTCACAAGGTTCGAGGATTCTCATTTTCAAGAATTCAATCCCAACATCAGAGGGAGAACAGAAATTGGTTCAAATTCTGACGTGTACAATCACAATTACTAACGCTTGGAAGCACGTTGTTAACAAGTAATGGATCATTCCAATTCATTCTTTACAAATCTATATGAAAGAAATGATAGTTACTGTCCTCAAAAGCTTTGAATCCAGTGAAGACAATCATCACACAAATTATTTACTGTGGAAATTTCACAAAATCATGCTCATCTCACAAGCTCTTGCTTTAGAGATGCAGTAAACTCAAATGTTTTGCACTTAAAAGGGACCTTCAGCTATGAAAATTTTACTCAATTCCTACATTTTTCTTGCCTAGCTCGTAAAATATCACGTCATCACGCTGTCATGTAAGATCAACAACCAGCAGCTTTCAGAAAGTGATCATACGGACTTGATGCCGGTAGCCTTAAAAAGTTAGGATGATGTTGAAACTCAGTTGCACACTGCTTTGGAACAGAGACAGCTGGTGGTCTTTGTGAATTCCCATTCTTCAGGTCGAGGGAAGGATTGCCAACCTGCATTTTCACTGTGGTTAGGTAAAGGCGTTTGATACAATAAAGAGGACTTCAAGCCCTTGTTTAAGATAACCGATCCCCTATGCAATAAATGCATTTCATTCAAAATAAAACGTAAATGGACAAGTAGGGAAATTCTTCTGGATGACACTGCTAGAATTCAGATGAACATTGAGAATCAGAAATCACCTTCTGAACCTCATCACTGTGATTCTGCAAAGAGAAGTTAACCAAACTCTCTTGTCTCATTTGGGGACTCATTACATGAGACATCTTCTGCTGCTTTCCAACTCGAAGTGTCTCACACTGAAGAGCCATTTCCTTGTAAGGCACATTTGGAGCAGTCACAGACATTCTTCCAACTTGAACCGTGTCTACTACCTACCCCACAAAGAATGCTGTTACTGTTATGTTTTTTCAAGCTTTTTGCATCCTGTTAGACAATTGGAACTTGATAGCTCAAAAGATTAAAAATTTTCCCAAACTCAGGCGTGTGATATGTCACCAAGGCCTTAAGATAAACAGCAACTAGCAACATGGATTGATAAGGTAACATACTGATTCTATGAGCTGATTGACGCTAAGAAGGTCAGAGCTTTGGGAAACCAACTCCATTTGTGGGTTGGTTTGGCTTTCAGATGAATCTTGAAAAGTTTCATCAGTTGTGAATCCCATAGCTCCCTGCATAACCACCAGAATCATAATATATGCAACTCTCAAGCACAGAGTAGATATTTCCTCTTAAAAAATGATCTTAGAAAGGCAGAAAGAATGTTATGTGATTACCGCTGTACAAGACTCATCTTTCCATTCAACCTTATTTCTTTTGATCGGTTTATCTGTAAACAACTGTGCTTCAAATCCACATCCATCTTCTGGTGAGAATTCGGCAAGGAGTTGGTCCCTCAAATTTGATGATTTAGACTGCAGAGAAGATTTCACCATTCTAACGTTACTACATCATCATACGTAAGGCATGACCATTCAAATTAAATTCATTATTGCCAAAGAACATTTAAGACAGAATCTTACATCTGTCAAATTGTCCAAGCTCTTCAAAATTTCTGCTGCAAGGAACTCATTGCTTTGGTCTCCACTGATGTCTATCTGAGACAGAGATTTCAAAGCGTCATTATCATCTGCTTTAGATCCATATGCTTCTGTGGAAAAACCAGAAGTATCAACTGCCTGCAACTTGCAATCTTCAACCAATTGTAAAAATGGATCAACCTGATCCAAACATAAAATTTTATTAGAACCAAGTATAAGTGGGGTCAGATGCAGCCAAAAGAAATTTCGATACTCTTAAGAGATGATTTAATAGGTGAAGTAATAAACAGTGCACACAAAGTTAATAGCATTAATCAATTTACCGCTTTCTCCGTGAGCATATCTTTGGCACAATAAACAAGCGAAACAATATTAAATGCTTTTGATGAAAAGAGAATCATTGAAGTTGCCAAGGTAAACAACGATCTACGTCTTGCTGGCGGGAGAGGTCCTGTACAAACAGTAGTCACATGCTTGAATGTGAGAAGTAGCATCCCACTATCCAAGAGCTACTAGCTGATTCCATCCAATCACATGATCTTTGAAAACGAAATTACAAGAATAGACCAAATAGAACATGAGAAGTTCTCTGTCCAGTTCATCAAACTGGTTTAAGGCCTGATGTCGCTTTTAAGACCACCTTCCAACATATCATCTGTCCAATCAGACTAGAGATTTGGTATTAAAATTACAAAGTTGTAGTAGATTAATATTTCACCTCCTTTATTAAGAGCCATGTTCCTCAGGGAAAAAGCAAGCTGAAAACTTTGGGTTAAAGCTTCATGACTGGAATTCTGCAAGGAAAAGTTGAAGATGAAATGAAAGAAAATAACTCCTTAATCATGGAGGAGCAAAGATATAGCCAATTCAAATTCTGAAAAATCATTGAGACCAGTGGCGTCTAGGCTTATCAAAGAATAAAGTTGGGGAGAAACTTGTTATTGCATAAAGTGGACAGCACTTAATTTATAGTAGCCAGCTAAGTGAAGAGCTCTAATACAGCAAACTACGGCTCGGATAACTCATCATTAGCAGTAGATGCAAACCAAAGGAACATATTTCTAAAAGAATCTTCAGCAAATGAAAGATTATTGCGATAGGAACAAGCCCATTCTCACAATCTTCAAGTGCATGTCAGAATAATTACAAATGATAAAACAATTATAGCCATCAAATTAAAACAACAATATGTTGAAGATTAGCTGCTGCTACTCCAACCAACAGTAATCCAATAATTACCTTGCCTCGAGAAAACAGCAGGACTAGACTAAACGTATGAGAAATGGCTTCATAGTTTTGAGGCAAATTTGCAGGCGAGATGGATTGTGCCCAAATTGATGAAAGCAAGACACTAATCTGGCGGCTACTCAACCGTAGAGAACCAGCCTCCTGATTGAAAACATAGAGAAATTGTAACTAAACTATATGACCAAACATGGTGAAGCAGCTTACCTATGACTTTGAAATGTACAGCACTATATTGGCTAGTGGAAGGCATTTCTTGCAGATGAACCGTTCCACAATATAATAATTATGAAAACTTAGGTGAACTAATAATTGACTGCACCAAGACCAACTGACTAAATATGTACAATTCTACAATGATGAAGTAAAGCTGCACATCAATGACTTGGAATGTTGAATCCTACACTGCTAGTGGAAGCCATTTATGAAATATGGATAAATTAATAATTGACGACATCGAGATCAAACGACTTGAAGTGTAGGATCCTAAGTTAGCTATGCAAACCAATTGTAGCAACTGAAGCTATATATATATATACACACACACACACACCACATAAGACTAATGCGGAAACTTGGATAAATTAATCTTTGACAATACCAGAACCAAATCTTTTGACAATCAATTGTATGTTTGCACACTTATGGCTTCCACCATATATATAAGCGAATGGGGCAGTAAGCAGAATTTGCTGTCCCTGTCTATCATCACAGCATAAACCAGACCTACTTTCAATTTCACCAAAGATGTGACTACAACTCAAGTAGAGTGCATAAACTCTAAAAGCCTTAACTCAATTTAATTATAAGGAAAAACAGTATATACACACCTCTGTATTTACATACTTCACTTTATACTTCTTTTTTTCATAAGACAGAAATAAACCTGACATTGGTATTGAAGAAAGAGGACAAAGTAATTCTTTCTTAATTTTTGTGTGAATGGTACAAAGAATATATAGGCCAATGTAGCCCTAATCACCTCCTTAAATCAAGAAGAATCTATTTATTCTCTAAGTAATAAAATCTCATTAATTTAGCTACTAAATAGTAGAATATCAACTAATTATCTATAAAGAATAATCTAATTATCTAGATGATTATTTCTATAATATCAACAGGTATCATAATTTCTTTCTAATTCAAAGTATGAATACTCAAGTTCAAGCTCATTAAGAGTTTGTGTAGGGTAAAAAATTCAAACAAATCAAACCCAAGCCTTAATTTAAAGGCTTGCTCGAAAGCTTGAGGTCAAACTTCTAAAAAAAAAAATCTTAGAATGGCAACTATCAACTTGTTTGAAAGGCTTGGTCGAAAGCTCAAGGTTGAAAACTTCCAAAAAAAATTTCTTGGAATGGTATCTATCAACTTGTTTGAAACCCCACTCACCATAATACTTCGAGTGGAAAGTAACTGGTGGTTTCAATCCCAAGCTTGGATGATAAGAATATATTTTACTACTAATGCACTTAATTTTTTATATTAATGATAAAATGGCAATTAATGTTCAAAAAATTTGCAAAGATTGTGATTAAAATCACTTGAGCAAAGCAACGATTAGAGTACATCACGAAACTAAGGGAAGATCAAGGTCAAAAAATTAAAAATCTTAGTAAATCCCTGTATTGTTTCTTTATTTCACCAGAAAAAAAAGGGGTTCAAGCATAAGTCTTTTTGTTTTATCGAATTCTAACTTTTTAGTGGAGAAGATGTATGTACTAGAGCTTGAAAGGACCAAGAAGTTGTCTTTTAGAAAGTTGAGTTGAAATGATTAAACTTTTGAAACAGTGAGTTTTGAGATTCTCCAATGACCAAATGCAAATCAATTGACCTAGCAATCGCTTTTATTTTACACAATAAGCAATTATGGTCAACTAAGCATGGGTTACAAGTTTGCTTTTTTCCCAATAGATATGGTTGGTCAACTGAAAATGGGTTGACTGAGCCAAGTGTTTTAATTATAGACTGAGAACAGGGGACAGTCAACCAAGCAGAGATTGGCTGACTGAAATACATTAATAACACACACTAATAGCTAGTTTTTAGTGAATTTAATGCATGGATTTTGTGTCTAATGGTCATTTATACCATTTAAAATTAGACTTTAGTAGCCAGTTTTTTGGTTGAAAATAAGTAAACAAGAAATTTGAATGTGAGTTCATTGCAAAACCCTCCAAAAGTAAAGTTTTGGGACTGAGTAGGTAGCGATACGTTTACAAGGATTGCCTAAAGAGCAATTTTATACACTGATCAACAAGCTAGCTTGAATATGTCGGGAAAGTGTTGTCAATGATATAATTGATTATCTTGTATTGCTTGTGCTTTTTTCGCCTATTGTTGAGGATAGCATAGGATTGTTGGAACTGTACACTCGACTGTAAGAAGTTTCTTGTTAGAATTTAACATGCAACCACAAGTGAATGTCATTACAACACACTAAAAACTAATCAGTACTCATCAGTAAACAACCATTTAAACTAGTATGTTAACCAGTCGTAATCATTACATACAAAAGACTCAGCAAGGTTGTACATCATGAAAATCAACAAAAAAGTAACAAGTCATCAACAATCCTATAACTTTGAAATTCCAAATTGATGTAGCAAGATTTTAACAACTAAATGAAAAATTATTAAGACCAAAACACAATTGCAAACAACCGAAATGTTTTAGCTTAAGGTTAAAATATAGTAAAAGGGCTTTATATACATGAAAAAGAATAGGAAAATGTAGACATTGAATCATAGAAGCAAGTAAATCAAAAGCAAAATGAAACATTAATGCCAAAACTATTAGGGTACCAATTTAGGAATTTTCAATTTATGGCTTTCTATATAGGGTTTTCTATTATTGTTTTCAGTTAGGGGCTTCTTGTCAATGTTTTCCAATAAAGGGCTTTTAGTTAGGGGTTTTCAAAATGAGTTTGCAATCTAGAGTTTTTTGTTATTGTATTCAATTAGGCTTCAATATAAGGTTTTCAATGAGGGTTTATTAGGGTTTCAAATTCTTGTTTTCAACTATTATTGTTTTTGCAGATTGTATTAAAATACAAAGTAAGAGACAATCATCTATCTCTTTATTAATCCATATAGAAGGTAATAGACTATCATTATGCTAATTTAGATTTCTATTTACTTTTATTGACAATAATTTGATTTACAATTTGTCTCAAAATGTGTTTGTATAACTATCCACCAAAGATGGTGTTGTTGGGCTAATTTAACAACTGTGAAAGCTATTGTCTTAGAGTTTAGGTGACACAAATTCCTGCTTGTATGCTTAATTTTATGATACTTTGGATTGTTTTACATTATATATTAATAGTTAAAGTTTAATTTGTGGGTTGCTTGTAAACTACAATCAATTCATTTCCATAAAATAATGACTAACTTAGTTTTTGCTTTGTCTAACATAATATTATATTATTATGATGAATAACTCAGTTTATCTATAATTTAAGATCTTGTCGTGACGTTTTGGACTATTCTTTATTACATTATTTGGTGTTCTTTTTTGCTTATTAGGACATTATAATCAGTACTCAACAGTTCAAGACAAGTAGATCTTGATACTCAACAGTTCTTTTTTATTGCTCGTTCATCTTTATATCTCTGCCATGGGAATGAAACTCTTTTAAAAGGGAATTTTCAGTCATTTTGGATGGAACATATACAATGCATATGACTATTATGCTATTAGCTTATCAATTAAAAGAGAATAATATTGTAGCTACAGTGGAGTGAAAAGGAATGGGATTTAGAAAATAACAAGTTGTGGAATAGAAGTTTAATGAGATATGGGAATCGATACCAACAAAAGATCCCCATTTATCTTGTTTTGCTTCACATGAATGTAAAGACTAATGAACTTTTTTTAATAATTGTGGCAAGATCCCCATTTGTTGGATTTGAACTGATTGATTGGGGAGAAGAAACAAGAATTTTGAATCATTTATTGAGAGCATGTCAGTTTTTGCTGTTTTCTTTAAATATGGTTGATGAATATTACTTTGAAATCTAATGTCGATGTGAATGCAGGTGATTCACATGGAACCCGGTCCACCCAAGAAGAAGAATAAGGCTGCACCAAGCAGCTTAGTACTGACACAACTGCGGTCGCGGTACCGTCAGCTTCTTAGAAGTGTAGCTAATGAGCCATCTGCTAGTACACAGCCACAAAATCATATACCTACACCTTGTGAGCCTACTCGAACACCAAGAGAAGTCACATCTATGCATAGTACTCATCCTAGAGATAAGTATGAACAAATTTTGAATATGCGACACAATATTAGTTATCTGTCAACTTCTCAAGAGATGCCTCCAGCTTCTAATTATCAGACACTAGTAAATCACACTATTCTTCCCACTGTGGGCTCTTCTTCTGCAAGCACTGCAGGTATGATATTTCACATCACATTGGTGAAATTTATTAAGTTTAATTATTTTGTTTATCTAACCAATTAAGAGTATGTTATATGCTAATTATAAATTATTCCTTTGCTATTTTAGGATCCATGACTCGTCCGAATAAAGGACACGGATTGGTAAAGATTAATAAGGCGATAGGTAAGAGATTGGAGATAGAGATCCCCCCTAGTGAAGGAGACGACCAACCAACTCCGTACAGTCTGCCAAATTATCAAGTGAGATAGGTGTGGTATCCCGAACTTCCTTACCTATAAGAACAAAAATGAAAAAAAAATTGCTAATGAGGAGTTGGACATTGCATTTAATAAGTTAGATGTAAGTATTATAAAACTATCTGATTTGTACGTGTTTTACATATGCCTAAAGCCTTGATCAATACTTTATAATTTTTTGCAGTAAAAATTGGAAGTCAAGGGAATGAGGACTGAAAACGAAGTACATGCTGCTGTGAAGAAGTTTCTTGTTTTAAGGTCTAAAGATCAAAGATATAATTTAAAAAAGCTTTTTACCAAGCATGGAAAGGATGTTAAGCCCCATAATGTCATAGTGGCGGAGTGGATAGATTTATGCGAGTATTGGGAGCAATCAGCTATAAAGGTTAGTTTATTTAATAAAAAAACTTAATTTCACAACTTCTTTGACAACTGATTATATTGTAGTATTTATGAATTGTGATTTATAGATGTTATAATAGATTTTGTTATATGTACGACTAGGAAAAAAGTCAAAAAGCCAAATTGGCTAGGAGTTAAGTCAAATGTATACCAATCTCCGGTTCCAAGGCCTTTGTAGCCATACGACATGAGATTGTGAGTTATTATCTTTTTAATTATAGTTTACTTTGATTCATATTTCAAAATTTATAATAATTATTACTAGTAATATATTTATATACAACAGAGTGACAGAGATGGAGAAGAGTGTGACTGGATGAAGCTATGGTATCACACTCATTACGATGAAAGTAAAGATCAATGGACAACTGCCGATATTAAAGAAAAATGGGTGATTACATAGTTCATTTACAAATATTTCTTAAATGAGAATGTGTTTGTAATTAATTCTTACTTTTTCAGGAATTAATGTGTTATGAATTAACACATTCAATAGAACAAGGTCATCCGATGACAGTAGATGAAGTGTGCGACAAAGTCTTGGGCAGTAGATCAGATTACGTTGTTGGCATGGGAATTGGGCCTCGAGCACAAGGGAAGAATTCTGTCAGAAAGAGACTTCGAGACAAATTAGAGGAGTCAAAGAGGGCTAATCAAGGGTTACAGTCTCAAGTCGATGAATTGGCTAAACAATTTAAAGAAATGTGGGATCGATTAACTCCCGAAGTCGAACAACAAAAAAAGGTCTTAGAACTTTTATGTGCTACACATAATGTTCGTTTAGATTAGATATTTTTCATTATTTAAATGAAAAATAATTATAAAATTGAAAATTTATTAAAATAAAATTATTTTCGGCAAAATTGAAACAAATAAATTTCATACAATCCAGGACGTTTAGAAAACAAATGTCACGGATTGTACATATTCTGCGACATTTTTTAAATGTCGCTGATTATGTCATTTCCGCGATGTTTTTTAAAACCGTCGCGAAAACTTTTACAAACATCGCCCAATATCTTATCTTTTGGAATGTCAGGATTTTTCGCGACGTTTTATGAAAAACGTCACAGAAACCATTTGTCTACACCACCTTCTGTGACGTTTTTGGTGACATTTTATAAAACGTCGCAGAAAGTATTCTGTGACATTTTCTGACCTTCTACGACATTTTTGTAGTGAAGCTGTATCAATAATCCAATCTTCGTCAGAGTTAGACCTGCCCTCAGAAATTGCTAGGAGCTCACCATCACCAAATGTATCTTGTACAACACTAGCTTTACTAGATTTTTCAATTTGCTTTCACTTTGAATTCGTTTCTTCTTTCTTTTGTAATTTCCAGCATTCAACTTTAATGTGACCTTTCTTCTTGTAGTAGTTGCAAACTTTGTTTCTATACTTGGATTTTGACCTACCTCTTCCGTTACCGCTAGGATTTCGCTCATGTAGTCTCTCACAAACAACAAGATCCTCAACATGACTATATGAAATAGTATCCCTAAAAGTGGAATCACTACAACAAAACTAAACATTTCGCGTCGTCTTCGCATAAGACGTCACGAAATGTGTGAGGATTTTACGACGTCTGTTTAGACGTCACGATAGGTGGGAACATTCGGTGACGTTGTATGCAGACGTCGTTGAATTGCCATGTTTTTTGCGTCGTTTTAGTAGTAGGACGTGGGAAAGTAATATCCACGACGTCTTGTAGAGTTAGACGTCGGGAAAGGCCATCTAAATATAGACGTCTAATTCTTTCTTTTCAACTCCCGCTCTCTCTCCCGCGTTTAGCTCTTGCCTCGCCCGCGTTAATTAGCTCTCCGTCTCTTATCTGCCACCGTTAATTAGGTCTCCGTCGTGCCACCTGCGCCCTCTCCCTGGAGCAACCTTCCCTCTCCGTTGAGCCACCATCCGTCTCTGATCTTCCGTCTAGCCACCATCCGTCTCTTATCTTCCGTCTAGCCACCGCCCTTGGAAGCGTTGTGTTGCTTCACGAGTTGGCGTGGTTCTGTCGTCTACTGTACATCGGGGTGTTGGTTGAGGTAAGCAGTTCAACGAATTTGCGATAAATCTAGGGTTTATTGTGGGTTTATCTGTTTATCTGATAAACCCACAATAATGTAATGCATTAAGAATGTAATGCATTGAAGTCGTTGATCAATAATGTAATGCATTGCAGTTGTTGATGAACGTATTAGTCTCTGTAATTCAGGAATGGTGGCTCTTCGATTTGGCTTTAGTTATACAGATACTTAGTGCAATCCTATAAGTGGCTCTTCGATTTGGCTTTAGTTTATTGTTCTGTATTTCTAGTTCGGAGATTATGCTTAATGCTTCCTCTGCTTTAGCATGTACCCATTCAGGAACTATGTCACCAGTTATGTGATTGCTTTAGTTTTCTTTCTTGTTAACCATAACCATCTTTTAAGAGTTTGAGGCTCGTCACATGGTTAGCCTTTGACAAAACTGCAAATCTTTTGAAATGGAATTAATATGAAGAAATTTTGTT
>JANKOE010000009.1:51159099-51179192 GCA_026284465.1 Erythroxylum citrifolium | reverse complement strand
GTGTTTCATTCTTGTTTCAGTCAATTTTAACCACATATTTATGTGAACTTCACATAAATATGTTGATGAGATTTAATGGAACATGGTAAGAACTGGTTAACTATAACAGATAAGAGCCTTGGTGGGGATGTGTGATAGTGAATAGATAGGAGAGAATCAACTTGCCAGTCAATATAAATAGTTTGAGAAGACTAAATTTAGTGTGAAAATACGAATTTTTTTTTGTTTTTAATGGTTAGAAAAGAAAACAACTCATTGAGTCATGGTTAGTGCTGATGGAGTAGTTGTATCGCATAAAAACTAGACATACGTATCTAACCGATTTCGAACAGTTTAATCGTAAAATTCTTAAACGTCTAATCGTAAAAATTTTAAACGTCTAACTTTTTGGTTCAATTTTTAATTTTCAGTTTAATATATTTTAATAATTCATGTTGTTAAAAATTGATCAATTTATTAATTAACTGATAAGATTTTGTAAATTAATAATTTTGTATAAACCAATTAATGTCCATTTAATAATCTTTTTTTAATTAAACTTTAAATTCTTCTATTGATAAAGACAATCTCTTTCAATTATATTTCAAATTCTTTAATTTTATTTAATCTTTAGTTGATTTTATGACGGTTTATTAAATCTTTTCAACCTTAAACCTCTTGTTTTATCGATTTAATTTTTAGTATGATTTTAAAAACATCAGTAAAAACATATTTATTGAAATATTTATTTAAAATTTCATGTAATTTAAGAATTATTGTACAAGTTTTATTTATATACTAAAATAAGCTATAAATCAACATTAATTTTTATGTTGATAAATATACAAAAATTATTATCATTATTGAGTAGTGCGACACTTTAAATCCATAATTCTCTGATTATGATATGGGACAAATTATCTTATCTCTATAACAATTGGTAAAGTATGTATTTTAAATAAATTAATTAATAATCAATAACTCATAATTAAATAATAAATTAATTAATATTATTTTTAGAGCAACTTTTCATAATTACATACTTTACCAATTGTGATTTAATTAATATTCATAAATTCCACTATATATTCATTTTATTATTTAAATTAATATTATTTAATTTTTAGAGCAACTTTTCATAACTCGAATATTTGATTATTTAAAACGATGTCGTATTAGTGATGGTGTTTGGACTCAATTTTTAATTCGATTTTAATTTAAAATTCAATTAACTGAAATTTAAACCATTAACTACTAATCATCTCATGGACTGGACCGGAGCAGCACTAGTTTTTCTGGTTCGGGCTCGGAAGCTGGTTGCCGCACCAACGGGTGTGATAGCGAGGAAATCCAAGCCGTATTATTTTGACCGTGCTTTTAGAGCAACAGACGTTTGACTAGTTGGGCTTCAAGATCAACTTAGACACGTGCATACCATCATTTGTAGATTAACCCGAACACGAACAAAGCACATATACCAGGGACTCGGCGCCGGCGGGAGCACAATTGTGACGATAAGATCAGTTGGATTGGATCCATTTCGCTCTTCTCAATTTGTAAGTGGTCATATATTTGATTCTTTATTTTATATTCTAGATAAACAAGAACTAAATATGTTATCTGTTTCTTTATTTTTCTCTTTGTTCTCTTCGATTTTCTGTTTTCAATTGGAATTGTTTTATGTTTTTGAATAAGTCGTGCAGTTTTACAAAATTTTGGAATTACCGATCTTCAAAGTAATCGTGGTATCTGCGTGAAGCTTAGGCTAATGATTCTATGTAGTTGGTCGTTTGAATGGTAATGGGTTTGACTTGAATCTCTGTATAATAAACTTCATGGTGGAAATCAGAATTGAAGACTTGATTTTAGTTAGCCATTCTTTACGGTGGTGGAATCATACTGAACTGATGCAATCAAGTTTGTGTGTTACCAATGGAAGTCAAATGAAAGAATTGTCCATAAAATTCTTCTTTGACAGGTTTTTTTATTTGGTTATAAAGTATTATCACAAAGCGATTAAATGAGATCTTTGTTTATAGGTAATTGTTATCTTTGTAACTAAAATAAGGTAGAAGACAAGGTACTGAACATGTGGGATTTTGAGGCTAAAGTGGCAAATCAGATACTATGTTGGTTAATTATTGTCATTGCCCATTGGACGTGTGTTAGTAATGCACCATCTGAGATTTGTAGCTTCTGATACTTAGATTGATGAAATTTTAAGTGGCTGATAGTTGATATCTGGGCAGGAATCTTGAGCTGAGCTGAATTATATTTTTTTGAGCATGGACAGTGATGATGATTTCACCTTTTGCCAGGCAAGTCATTTTGCATTGGCAGAATAAGATTATGCTCCCTGATATTGTTGCATTCATCTCAACTGTGTCCGTTCCATTGAAACGGTGTTTTCTTGGAGCATATTATAGTTGTACTATCTGACATTTGTGGTTTATGTTTACATATTCAGGTGGGGGGACTGGTACACCAATCTGGTTCTGGCACAAACGGTCTTGCTTCAGATATTGGTTCCATGACTATTAAGGATGGTTACTCAAATGTTCGTAACACCCATCAGAATAGTGGTATTCTTTTAGATGGATTGGCAAATAATGGCACAACCAAGGAGCAAACTGCTGGTTCCTTGTCTTTTACTATTACTGACAAGTCATCGTCGAAACAATCTAATGAATTATCAAGAAACATGGCACCAACAGATTCTGGAACTTCAGTGAAGAATTCGCAAGGATTAAAGGTTTCTGCTAGGAAGACTGCACCTCGAGCCAAGGTTCCTTTCGAGAAGGGATATAGCCAAATGGACTGGCTTAGACTTACTCAAACTCATCCCAATCTGGCAGGTAGCTAATGTTCTCATGAGAAAGGACTTTTTTCTTACGCTTCTACTT
This sequence comes from Erythroxylum citrifolium, assembly GCA_026284465.1. NCBI lineage: Eukaryota > Viridiplantae > Streptophyta > Magnoliopsida > Malpighiales > Erythroxylaceae > Erythroxylum > Erythroxylum citrifolium. The sequence goes on along the minus strand of JANKOE010000009.1, from coordinate 51,176,310 downwards.
TGTTGTGTGTGGTCATTGACAGAGCTCAATGTTACAAAGGGATCATATTACACTTATTATACATACAGTCACCAAATCTGGAGTTATTCTTACTTACCTTTTTTGGTCTACCGTTCTGTACATTGGAACTTCTAGGATTGAAGGGACAATCTAATCGGAGGAATATATCTATGAGCGAAGTTAAAGAACATACAGAAGAAGGTTCAATGTGGACTGTTCTAAAAGGTCGTGTATACAATCTGTCACCATACATGAAGTTTCATCCTGGAGGTATGGACATCTTCTGGATGTTGGTTATCATTGCTTCTGTGTATGTGGTCCTTTAATCATTCTTCTTGCTGGGTAGATGTTTTGACAAATGCCTCTTTTCAGGTGCTGATATGCTGATGAAAGCTGTTGGCCGGGACTGTACATCTTTGTTTAGTATCCTTCTATTCTTTATTTGCTTTTACATGTCCTTTTCACTGTCCTAATCTTGTTGGAATCTCTTGTGGCACCGCAAAGATGAACGAGGACGAAAGGTGTATTGGTGAAAGTCATTATATTACTAAAATACAACTTTAATTGTTGCGAGTACGTTAACAAGAATGTCACCTCCTTTACTGCATCAAATATGCTCCTGACTAGTTAATCTACTTGCTTCCATTGGATGCTAATGAATCTAGGTTACCTTGTGGCCGAGTTTTTCTTGTAAGTTTCAAGATTTTGTTATCCTTATACTGAAACATCAGACAAATATCATGCCTGGGTTAATGCTGAATTTTTACTGGAAAAGTGCCTTGTGGGTGTTCTGGAAGATAGTAAGAAATGATGCCTCCGATGATTTGTTGGCTCTGGAAGTCATCCAACTGCCTTCTATCAAAAAGTTAAGAGCCCGTCATTTTCATTCAATACTATTGCAATATTCATGTACCCTCCTTTTTTTTTTAATGATCTTTATGTATCAAATTTAGAAAATTTATATACTAATTTACATTACATTGTTAGAATCAGCAATACTGCATGTATTACTTGGAAATTTCATATTGAGATAATAAGAACCATGTTTTCTTTCAGTATGATATTTAGAAGTAGAAATGAGATCATCATGGGCCAATGAACAAGACTAAATAGTTTATTTGATTCCCATAATTCGCGAGTATTTCTAATGTGTATTTGAAAAATAGCATCTGAGTTTTGCGTTATAAAGAAAAGATGTCTTGTAGCTAGATCCAAAAGCAAGCCACATGCCCAAAGATGTCTTGTAGCTAGATCCAAAAGCAAGCCACATGCCCCCACATTGGAATATTTGGAAAGTCGTGACTAAACCGACCAAGATCCTTGGAATAATTCTCACAAAATACAAACTAAAACACTTTGATGCCTTACTCAGAATGGGGATGAAACCTAAGCAAGAGGAAGGACCCTAACTTGGTCAAGAACAGGGCCACATAGAGATCCAAAATCGTCGATCCTTGTATGGTAATAGGAACTATAGAATGTGATCCTTGTTCTAGCTGAAATGGCCTTGAACTTGAAACTCACGGTCTTGAACGTGCCTTTTCCTTGAGAGGTAAAAGGAACTTTAACAGTATCCTTAGCAGCAAATGCCTCCACCATCATGGAACCCTTGCAGCCATTTTTCGCATCTCCAACTGCGAAACTGAGGCTGTAGAGCTTGTTAGGAACTGTTCTTAGGATTTGGGCAATGGCACTCTCTCTCCCAGCTAGGAGCTCCACGGCTGCAAGTCCGAAGGGAACATTGAAGTGCTTGGAGTCTATGAACTTGACGGCTTTAAGAGATTCGACGATCCAGCCAGGAAGTGGAGATGTGAGATCTTCTTGTTTTGGTGGGAGGAGCACACCATTTGTAGTGTTTAAGAAACGATGAGGACCTTCTTCGAAGCCCGGATTCTTTACTAAATTATCTGCAAAAGAGGAAATTTACTAAGTATGAGACTCTTTCCATGTTTAAGCAGTCAGAAATAACATACAAATTACAAAACCTTTCTATAAGGTTGCAAGAATCTACTTGTTCATCTTATAAACCAGAGCGCACAAGTACCAGCAATCTCAGAAATAACAATCAATGAGTTTACAAAAGCAGGATCCTCTGAAATACCACACCAAGATAGTGAAAGGGCGTTGTTATGAGAAGGGAAAGGATTTGAAAAAGAGAAATGTATGCAGACCAGAGGGTCCTATCAAACTTACGATTTTGCACTAAACAGGACTTGCAGAGTTTCTGAAACAACAAAACTTACAATAACTTTGATCTGAGTGACACATTCTGATAGTTTTATCAAGAATTATTAAGAATCCACAAGTTCAGAACTAATCTACACATTAAACCAGTACACGTTCAAATGTCAAAAGCATGAAGTCGATGATGATTATTACCTCTTGTGGGTCTTGGTGGAAAGAGTTCCTTGATAGCAACTGCATCTATGAGAGGTCCACAAGTAGGGTCCTCTTGAAGACCAGGATTGTGAAATGCAACTCTAACAAGCTGAGTTCTGGCTATAAATGCCCAGGCATAAGTATCCCCACCGTTACTGCTATAAAGTGTCTGCAAAGGCAAGTCCCCAGACTGTGTTGGTACTGAAACTCTCAAAACCTCATCTTGAGCACAAGTTCTTGATGCACCAAACGTGAGTGCATATAAAGACCCTGGCTTTACTGTTATGGTTTGAGAGATCGAGGCCTCATTGCCTAACCTCACTGCATGAACACCATGAGCTACTGCAAAGTACATGCCTCCAGGTTGAGGCCCAGCAGTGATGTACTCCACAGTGCCATTAATTTCCCAGCCTGGTAGTGAGTACTTCCCTTTCAGGACTGTCTTCTTAAGGTCACTAGGTTTTGGTTTCTGTTCAAAGTTGCCATTTTTCAGGAATCCTGAAGAAAGAAACAGAGAAGAGTAAATGCTAAGGAGTGTCGAACTACTTGATAAAAGCAACTGTTAGGGTTTAAGAGAACGTAATCGCACATGGGCAATTTTCCAATTGATGTGAGAATCTACAGGTAATGTGGAAAAACAAAATGTTCATGCTTTTATGAAACAATGCACTAGAAAGAGAGCAAGAAGGCAAGGTAAAAGACAAAATGCCAACTCAAAAGACCAGGTCTTTTCTCTGATCAATCTGAAGTTTGCTCAAGTTAGAGACAAGCTTTTACCTTCCACATAAGTAGCTGCCAGGGAAGACCTTATGAACAGCAGGACGAGTGAAAACAGAAGCTGAATGTTCAATGTCATCTTCCAAAGCTAAAATAGACAGGAAGTGAGGTGAAGATGTGAGATGTGGAGAGAAAACTATAGAAACACTGGTATTTATGGTAAAAAGACCCGAGCTTTTCTCCACCATTCATGGGAGTGGCAGTTGCGTAATTTGTTGTTTTAGGGTAAAAGACACAACATCCGGGTTTTAAAAGGTCTTACAAAAATTCTTTAATCTTTTAATTACATTTCTAACATTATAATTGAAAATAATAACAAAATATGCCATAATTAAATATTATATATTATTATCTAACGTCTTTATTAAATTCAACTTAAATCTTAATACATTATTAATTTGAATTTAATTTAATTAATTAAATCAAATCTAAAAATTGTATTGAATAAATTAAAATCTTTCTAACAATTTTTATTAAAATTTATTATCTTAAATTTTATTTAAAAATAATAAAATTATCACATCTACACGTGGATCTACCAAAAATAACTTTTTATTATATAAAATAAAGTTGCGTATTATCAAACTTTCCCAACTTTATTTTATTGGAATGAAATATATATTCAAGTAAACATTATTTAATATTTAATTAAAAATAAATATTTTTAAAAGATTAATTTTCTCAAATATTTTTTAATTATTAAATTACAAAGATCTCGGTGTCTAGTCTACGCACAATCCCCCGTTCAAAAACCCTTAATCACGGAGAAACATGATGGGTCCCTTATGGCGATTTCCGAAAGTTTGCTTACAATAGCCATGTGCGAAGGTGGCCCAGTTCGATTTATGTACGCCACGTGCATTTGCCGGTGACGGTGAGAAGGATGACTCTCCTCCTAAGTACGTCTTTCAAAGAAGAATCCATGTGTAAACGATGTTGCTAAAGGGTCTAGATTTGGCTCTCTAATCCATTAGCATGATTCCCAATGCCAATGCATGTGATTAGGTCTGGGTCACGCCGTCTCATTGGCGTCTGGGTGGGTACTGTAGACTGGGAACAGTTACACTGTTGGAGGCGGAGCCAAAAGCCTACGAGGACTGGCTGTGGATAATGTTTCATTGGTTTGAGATATATCCAATCTCAGAAGACATAGCTCAATCCCGAAACAGAAGCAGCAACGGCGAAAGCAAAAGTTCCCTAGTTTATTACTGGTTACAAACTGAGCCATAGGTCAGTCCCGAGCTCAACCCAACCTAACTCATTAACATTTCTAATTATTACAAGTAGGAGAGTTACACGACGCCAAACAAAAAAGAAGTAAAGATGTGGTTTTATCCAGAATTTCGGGTGGTGCTTATCGGTGTTTGCCAAACTCTAGAGAGTATATACAGGGCTCACGCTCCCGTGAAATCTCGGATATCGCCATTGTGGCGATTAATCTCCTTTTTTTCTTGGCGAGTCAATCACAGGCTCTCAATCCCATCGTTCAGGGTATTAATGAACTGTTCATTCACAACTGAATGGTAGCACATCGGCATATATACCGCGAGAGTAACCGATGTACCGACTGACTCGCGAACTATGCAGAGCATTTTGATGTATGCACTATTTACTTTGATACTTCATTCATTGGGTGTCATGTACTCATTTTAAAAAATATATTGGGACTCTGCTTCCCGCGACTTGTTGTGTAATCTTTTTTATTCCCTGAAATAATAAAAATTCAGTTATACTTCAATGTCAGCAGCAACAGCTAAGCTTAGCAATATGGATGAATCAGATTCAAACTCAATTAAACTCGAGTCTAGCCAGAAATTTGTATGCAGATTTAGTTTAAAACTTGACTAGGTCTAAGACTTTCGATCCGAAACTAAATTTAATTAGATTTGGGTGTCTCGATAGGTTGAAGTTAAACTTAATTAAATATGTATATATTTTAAATTTACAAATATAAATAATATTGTTTTATTTAAAAGTTCAAATTTTGTATTAGGATGAACTAAACAACTCGAATTCAAACCCGATCTAAAATAAAAATAAAAAATTAAATTCAAATTCAACCTTAAACTTGATAAATTAAAACTAAGAGAGATATGATAGAGTTTGATTTTTAAAAAATTTATTAAATTTGAATTAAGCTATCCCATTTAAGTTTTTGATGTACTCACAATAATCCAATCTTACAACTACAATGTGGGAACAAATCATCAGGTTCGATTAACCAATTCTTACTTTATTTTATTAAATCTTATCTACATATTTATATAAGATTCATATAAATGTGTAGAAAAAATTAAGTGGTATCATATTAAAACACTAGGACAAGAACATGGTACTCCAACCCTTAAAATCTATTTCAAAAGGTCGCAAGTTAGACGAGGATTACCTTTGGATCTTGGACCATATCAATTACCTTTGGTGTAGTAAATCTTTTATTGACAAAAAAAAAACATATGTATTTTAACATATTGTTTGGAAACCTGTAAATTCAATTACATTAATGAGATTGAATTGAATTCAATTTATACTGTTTGGAACCAATTCAATAATATTATAATTGAATTCAATTACACCGTTTAGAACAAATCCAATAATATTATAATTGAATTTAATTATTTCATATGATACATTTGTCCCTGACTAAAAAATAATGTTATTAACTAATAAACATTAATGTTATTAACTAATAAACATTCACACTTACATAGAGCAATTTATAAACAATTTGACTGATTTAATAATAAAAAATTTGAATAACCTAATTTTCTTGTTCGATTTACATTGATAACTTTTATTATTGAAAATCGATTAGTTTATTAATTAATCGACTAATTTTTAATTAAATAATTTTTATAAACCATAATAAATTAGAGTGTCATTTAATAATTTTCTTATTCAATTATTTTTAATTCTTTGATTTTGTTCATTTTTATTATATATTATAATTATGATATTTTAATATTAGTTAAACTTTTACACCTTAAATTTTTTATTGGATTAATTTCTAATTTAAAACAATGCATATCAATTAAAAGTAAATTACAAGTCGGATCTAACTAATATTAATAGTCCCACGCATCTATACAATAAACTGGAGGCTTAAAAAAGAATATTGAATTCAATTCAATTCTTTATTTTCCAAAGAGGTTGTAAATATTTTTCTTTCCATTTTTATTCTAAAAATTACAAAATTAAAAACCATTTCTTTTTTCTTCCTAAATTTTGCAGCTCACATTCCCAGAGTCAAAACATCAGTTCAAATCAGGAAGGAAAGTGCATCGGGACCTGAAACAAATAACAGCCGTCGGATCCGATCATGAAACATCAAATTCCCTCCCAAATTCAAATTCGAATTTCAAGTTCCACACGACCGTTAAACCGAACTTTAAATTTCTTCTCAAGTCTTCTGCCTCTCTACCCTAATCTCGTCACTTTCGAGACATTTCTGGACACCACCTCCGTGTCTCTGTTAACAAATCTCAGCATCACAAAACCCTAAGAATCATCGCTCCGTTTTGATGATCTAACACATTTTGCTCAAGAGAGTCTGTTGAAGGAAACCTTAATCTTCTGTTCTTGTAGATCCTTTCTATCTCGAGAACCAAAAATGGTGGCAAGCAAGGGGGTCCCGTTGAAAACCAGCAACAATGCAAACGTGGAGTCGAATGCCGGTCCGGGAAAGTCCATTGAAGAAATTTACCAGAAAAAGTCCCAACTCGAGCACATCCTGCTTCGACCCGACACGTATGTAGGTTCGATTGAGAAACATACCCAAAATCTCTGGGTTTATGACGACGACAAGATGGTTCAGCGATCTGTCACTTACGTACCAGGTCTTTACAAGATCTTTGATGAAATCTTGGTCAATGCGGCTGATAACAAGCAGAGAGACCCATCAATGAGCCAGGTCAAGGTGCTAATTGACGTGGAAAACAATCTGATTAGCGTTTATAACAATGGAGATGGAGTTCCAGTGGAGATTCACAAGGAAGAGGGTGTGTATGTGCCGGAATTGATTTTCGGGCATTTGTTGACTAGCAGTAACTATGATGATACAGTGAAGAAGACCACCGGAGGAAGGAACGGTTACGGAGCCAAGCTCACCAATATTTTCTCTACTGAGTTCGTGATTGAGACAGCGGACGGAAAGCGGCAGAAGAAATATAAGCAGGTAATCTCAAAATTTTCACATGTTCCTCTCAATGCATCATTTGGTTCTTTCATTGCAATTGAATGAGGCTTTTACTTTGGTTGGGATGATTTACTGTTGTCTATTGGGTTTCTGGGAACCATAAACGCTTAAGCATACTTGTTCTGAAATTTAAGTGGTTCGATTACTTTGAAGGTTTTCACCAACAACATGGGCAAGAAATCAGAACCCGTTATAGCCAAGTGCAAGGAAAGTGAGAATTGGACCAAGGTGTCATTTAAGCCTGACTTAGCCAAGTTTAACATGACTCATTTAGAAGATGATGTCGTTGCGCTAATGAAAAAACGAGTAGTTGATGTATCTGGATGTCTTGGAAAGTCTGTGAAGGTGGAACTCAATGGAAAACTAGTTCCAGTTAAATCATTCCAGGATTACGTTAATCTGTACCTTAACTCTGTCTCTGATTCAGGATCAGATCGCCCACAAAGGTTTGTTTATTTATCTAAAAACTTAATCGTTATCCTATCACCTTTTTTTCGATGGGAATGTGCTTATTTGGTATGCTTTTTTGTTCAGTTTTTACCAGAAAGTGAATGATAGGTGGGAGGTCTGCGTAAGTGTTTCGGAAGGGCAATTTCAACAGGTAGCTACTGGACTTCTGCTTCACTGCTAGTTTTGTTTCTACCAACCAGTTCTCAATCTTTATAACCAAAATTTGGTCGTTTTATCAGGTCAGCTTTGTCAATGGAATTGCAACAATTAAGGGTGGGACTCACGTTGATTATGTAACCAATCAGATAACTAACCATTTGGTTGCTTTTGTAAATAAGAAGCATAAGAAAGCCAACATCAAACCCCATAATGCAAGGAACTATTTGTGGGTCTTTGTCAATGCTCTTATTGATAACCCCGCTTTTGATTCTCAAACCAAGGAAACTTTGACTCTTCGACAGAGCAGTTTCGGTTCTACATGTGATCTTTCTGATGACCTTTTGAAGAAAGGTGTGCTGCTTACTTAAATTTATATTAATTGTATCAAGTAATAGATTTTAATTTCAAGTTCTTTGGGTGTTCCATATTTTAGTGGCAAATTCTGATGTTGTTAAGCACCTCCTGACGTGGGCACAATTCAAGGAGGAGAAAGAACTCAAGAAAACCGATGGTTCAAAGAAAGGGAGGGTCAACATTCCGAAGCTAGAAGACGCAAACGAGGCTGGAGGGAAGAACTCACACAATTGTACACTGATTTTGACTGAAGGAGATTCAGCAAAGTCTCTTGCAGTAAGCTCTTGCACTCTATTCATAACGTCATACCTTCCAACGAAAAAGATATGGTAGCTTTAATAGCACTAATTTTACGCAGATGGCTGGTATTGCGGCTCTCTCAGTTAAAGATAGGGACTTGTATGGTGTGTTCCCATTAAGAGGTAAATTACTCAATGTTCGGGAAGCCAATTCTAAACAGATCAACGACAACAAGGAAATTGAGGCTATCAAGAAGATTCTTGGGTTACAGCAAGGGAAGCAGTATGATATTGCCACTATAAAATCATTGAGATATGGTCGATTGATGATAATGACAGATCAGGTCTAGTCTTTTTGTGTTAGCAAATAATCTGATAATTCTTTCTTGTCGCATTTGCTGACAAGTGTATATATATGACGGCAGGATCATGATGGTTCCCACATCAAAGGCTTGTTGATCAATTTTATTCACAAGTTTTGGCCTTCATTGCTAAAAGTTCAATCATTCATGGTTGAATTTATAACTCCAATTGTGAAGGTCTGAAAACAACGCTAATATATGCTTAGGGAAATTCGTAATTGGAGAAATTTTACAATTTGGGTTTATTCCTGCTGCAGGCAAAGCGTGGTGGAGAAACTATATCCTTTTACTCCATGCCTGAGTATGAATCTTGGAAGGAAAGCTTGAGAGGCAATGCAAAGGGTTGGACAATCAAATACTATAAGGTTTGCTTTGTGATGCAAAAATGTCATCTCCTGCTTAGCATTGTGTTCACTGGTATTCTGTCACGATATTAACTGAGCACTTAACAGGGGCTGGGAACTAGTGTAAGCGCAGAAGGAAAGGAGTACTTCAGAAACCTTGATAGGCACAAGAAAGATTTCAAATGGGAAGATGATCAAGATGGGGACTGTATAGAGCTTGCTTTCAGTAAGAAGAGGATTGAATCGAGGAAGAATTGGCTTAGGCAGTATGAGGTCAGAACTGCTGTACTTTTATCTGAACTCTATCCTTAATCCACCAGTTTAGATGGATGTAAGCGATGAAGTGTACACCTTTATATGAAACTGCCTTCTAAACGAATCTGGTCATTGTGCATTTGCAGCCTGGTACTTACCTTGATTCTAGGGAGAAGGTAATAAAGTACAGCGACTTCATTAACAAGGAGCTAATTTTATTTTCCATGGCGGATCTTCAAAGATCTATCCCTTCAATGGTCGACGGCTTTAAACCAGGTCAACGAAAGATCCTTTTCTGTGCTTTCAAGAGGAATTTGATCAAACAGATGAAAGTTGCCCAGTTTACTGGGTATGTGGGCGAAAAGTCTGCTTACCATCATGGTGAGCAGAATCTTGCCGGTACCATCATTGGCATGGCACAGAACTATGTTGGAAGCAACAATATCAACCTTTTGCAACCCGAGGGGCAGTTTGGGACACGTAATTCTGTAAGATATATAGCGTCTTATCTAAGTTGTTTCGGTGTCACTTGGTTAGATTGGATTTGATCCGATGTGTTCTCTTTGGTACGTACTTGCAGGGAGGCAAAGATCATGCAAGTGCTAGATACATATTTACGTGTCTCTGTCCAGTTACAAGGGTCTTATTCCCGAAGGATGATGACAATCTTCTTAACTACTTGAAAGATGACGGACTATCCATTGAACCTTCCTGGTTGGTTGTTATTTTCGTTGTGCCTTTGGTAATAAAATTTCCAGTTCATGAAACTAAAATGTCTGGCTTGTTCTGTTATTTAGGTACATTCCAATCATCCCAATGGTTCTTGTGAATGGTTGCGAAGGAATTGGCACTGGATGGAGCACCTTCATTCCAAATTACAACCCAAGAGATATTGTTGCAAACTTGAGGCGTCTTTTAAATGACGAAATGCTGGAACCTATGCATCCCTGGTATAGAGGATTCAAAGGAACAATTGAACAAGTTGCACTGAAGGGAGCTGGTGTAAGCTATGCTGTTAATGGAACTATTGAAGAGGTCAACGAGACAACTATTAGGATCACAGAATTGCCAATTCGAAGGTGGACAGATGACTATACAGAGTTCCTGAACTCCATCACGGAGGGAAGTAAAGATGAGAAGGGAAAGCCCAAGGATTTTACTATCAAGGTAAACGTTGACACGTGCAATGTTTTATCTTTTTCTGCAGAGATTCTTCTGGTTTCTCACAAGGATGTTCTTGATTTAGGAGTTTCGCAAGTACAGTGATGAGCAAAATGTCGTCTTTGAAATTGTATTATCGGAAGACAATATAGCAAAAGCCAAGGAAGAGGGTTTGCTGAAGAAATTCAAACTGACTGCTACAATTAGCACCAGCAACATGCACCTCTTCGATCCCAGCGGCAAGCTCAAGAAATATGACACACCAGAACAAAGTATGGTTTACATGTTATGAAGTAGTTGACACTAATTTACAAATTATGACACTGATTCAACACTCATCAATCCTTTATATTTTTCTGTCCCCAGTTCTTGAAGAATTTTTTGACTTGAGGCTTGAATATTACGAAAAGAGGAAGGTAAGTTCATCTTTTTGCCTTTGAATATAACCGTATAAACAGATGCATTCACTTTATAAGGCACTACGTCTGTAATACTTGCAGAGAGTACTACTAGAGAGTCTTCAAACAGAGCTAGTGAAGCTGGAAAACAAGGCTAGGTTCATTTTTGCAGTTGTTAATGGCGAAATCATAGTGAACAACAGAAAGAAAGCTGATTTGTTCCTTGAGTTGCAACAAAAAGGTTTCACCCCTTTCCCAAAGAAAGGAAAACCTGTTGAAGCTCTGGTCGCTGGGGCTAATGATGACTCGGAAGAAACAGACGAGACATCTGAAACTGTCATAACTGAAGTGATACAAGGAAGCGACTATGACTACTTACTATCCATGCCTATTGGAACATTAACACTTGAGAAGGCTCAGCAGCTGTATGATGAAAGGGACAAAGCGAATGAGGAGGTTGAAAGAATGAGAAAGTTAACTCCAAGGGACATGTGGCAGAATGAACTTGATGCTGTTGAAAAGGAACTTGATGTATGGACAAGAAATAACCCCTTGTGTTACATCTTGTTTTCTCTTATATTATATTCTGACATATCCTGGAATTCTATTTAGGCAATAGAGAAATGTGAAGATGCCAAGGCAGAGATGGCACGAAAGAAACTAATGAGCGAACTAAATGGTGAAGCTGTTGGCAAGAGACGAGCTACAAAAGCTCCAAGGAAGTACAACAAGAAAGCCACAAATGCAGAGACAACTGCAGACCCTAGTGCAGTAATGGAAAGTGTTGAGCCAATAGGTAGGAGTTTGTCTACAATTGAATCGAGTAGTTTGCTTAATTGCTGTTTTTCTGTTTTGATCAAATTTGATTCATCATGTTTGCTATAAACAGAGAGCAATCTGGAATTAGTGAAACCTAAAGCAAGAGCTGCTCCAAGGAAGGCTCCAACTGGAAAGGTTTTCTTCTCTACACATTAACTCTTTAATTTTTTTGAAGCTGCTTCATGTTGGTGTGATATTAAGTTCTCTGTAATTTATGTTTATTGGCAGGAAAAACTCACGCCAGTCTCCGATGATGAAGAAGATGACGAAGTAGAATCATTGAAAGAGCGACTCAAAGCATACAAGCTTGATTCCTCACCTGACCAATTGGCTGGTACGCACTCCTTTCACACCAAACAGCTATAATTTGATAAGGTCGGAGACAAAAGTTCTCCGGAAAGGGTTCGAGCCTTTTGCCTAACATGGCACGACCGGCCTGAACCTGATAATTTTGGGAAGCTCTGAACGGAAGTAAAGAGCATATCATTATTTGACAGCTTGATTTTTCTGATCCTTTACTAATTTCAAAATGGTTTCACAGCCATGGAGACTGATGCACCAGTTGAGAAAAAACAACCTAAGAGAGGAGGTGCTGCCAACAAGAAGGCTCAGGCAGCCGTCACCGTGTTATCTGACAGTGACGATGACTTTGAAGTAGTTGAATCACCTCCCCAAGAAGAAAAGAAGAAGGGAGGAGGAAGAAAAGGAGCCAAGGCGGCAGCTAAACCGGCGGCAGCGACGAAGAAAAGAGGGCCAGCGAAAAACAAACAGCCGGGTCAGAAACTTCTGACAGAAATGTTGAAGCCCTCTGAAACTGAAGGAATATCACCTGAGAAGAAAGTCAGGAAAATGAGGCCATCTCCGTTCAACAAAAAGAGTAGTTCGATCTTGGGTGGGATTGGTAAAGATGAGGTACCCACCATAAACCAAGAGTTGTCAGGTTCCGAATCATCATCTCCCACAGAAGCAAGTACGGAGTTGCCAGCAAGAGCCAGACCAACGAGGGCAAGTCGAAAGCAGACGAGATATGTGTTGAGTGATTCTGATAGGGATGATGATAAGGCCTCTGAAGATTATTCAGAGTTCGAGAGTGATCATAACACTGACGACTCTGATTTCGGTGAAGATGAAGACTAAGACGATGGTTGTCGTCGAGCCATTAAATTGACGTAGGCGGACTAGGGACTGTGTCCTCTCTTAACCAGTGGTTACCTGTATTAATGAAACAACCGAAATTAAATGGAGCTAATGTGCGCCTCTTTCTTGTGTACCCAAAAAACAGGTATTTTAATATTAAACACTATTAGTAGTAGTCCCTTCAAACTCATTTTGAAGCACAATCAAATTAAATTTGATTCGAATTTACCGAAATTAAAAGGAGCTAATGTGCGCCTCCTTCTACTTTCAGCAGTTCATATATTTAACTCGTCCTGACTTGTGTAGATGGCAACTCAACTTATATCGGCAGGATTATGACATTTATTATTTTAATTAATTAATTAACATTTATTAATTTAAACAAATTTTGTAATTAATTACCTGGATAAAAATGATACATGCTCAGAGAGGTTCAGAACTTAGAAGAAATTGTAGCTAACTATCCTTGAAAATAATGTTGACGATGAAGTTGAAGACGATACAATCCCTTTAGAATCAGTTACATGAAGCCCTTGTAACGTCTAGAACTCTTCACGATTTTTTGGTGCAGCTTAAAAACACAACACCAAAAATTTTGGATGCAATAAGAAAAGTTAAAATGAACTCCAACTAAACTTAAATTTAGAAAAAAAAACAAACACTTAAATTATATTTCACTAAATTATCTTAGTTATATTTGTGTAAATTTATATAATTATTAATTTCTGATATTAATGAGACCCTATATTTACATAAAGACATTTTGAAAATATATTATCTTATTATTTTATCAAAATTTGTTAAATTTTCAACTAGTCCAAGCCAGAACCGGAAAAAAATATTATCTTAGAGAGCTTATTAATTTACCGAGTATCAATTTAAAGAGGCTCTACTGTATATATATTTAAAACAACTTTCATGATACCAGAGGAGCAATAAAGGAATAAGGAGTCTTCTGTACAAATTCAAGTTAGCGTTAAAGGGAAGGGAAGGGAAGGGAGACCAAACACAAACTATAAGAGAGAATACCCCAACAACCTTGGAAGCCATTGCAACTTAGTCCATGTAAATGATTCTATGTCTAAAAGGTTCTACTTTACTCATCTGTCAATCGCATGGAAATGTTCTGTTTTGTAGATTCCATCTTCAATAAAAGATCCTTGATGTCTGCTTCCATCCTCATCTTCATATTCAAGTACTCTCGATGAGCTCTTTCCAAAGCCTGAAGTTCTTCGGATTTCTGTCTGCGTGTTTCCTCCATCTCAACTAGTCGCAACTTTGCAATTCGGCTTGTGTATTCTTCTTCGATTTTCTCATTCTTTGCAATCGCAATACGTTTCAGGCCCTCCGCTTCCTTCCTTGCTTCGTCGGCATGCGCCTGAAACATTTTCGCTTCAGCCTGCTTCATTCTCACAACGCTCTCCAGTTCATTGAACACGGGCTCGTCAGCTCGCGCTTTAAACATTTTTTCTTCAGCCTGTTTCATTCTCGCAATGGTCTCCAGTTCATCAAACACGGGTTCATCAGCATGCGCTCTGAACATGTTTGCTTCAGCCTGTTTCATTCTCGCAATGGTCTCCAGTTCATCAAAAACGGGATCTTTCCGTGCACTTATCCGCAGCTCCATCTCTGCAGTGCGTTTATTATCATTCAAGTCGGCATTGAAGCTAGGAAGTAGGATAGGTGATCTTTCCAATTGAGGGGTTTTTTCAATATGAGAAGACTTGAGCCATGTGCTATCCTGGGTGGGTCCAGCACTCCCCGCATTCCTTCCATTACCGTGTTCCTTCCCCAAGAACACAGAAGAACTGCTAAACTTGGAAGACTCACTTTCTGCAATCAGAAAAGGAGAACATTGAAAAACAATTACATCTATGAAGCATGACAAGGAAATGCTACATGTTAACACGAGGTACATAAGCCAAACGAATGAATGGGAAGACCTAAGACGTAGAAGGACATAACAGGTGCGATTTGGCAGATTCAGATTCCTATATACCCACTCATGTGGTACTTTACTTCTTTATACCATATCCAGTTACATAGATATCATCTGATGATGAGTACTATTATTCCTTCATCACAGTATTTAACAAAAATCACCATAAATAGAAATATTAAAAAATGAATCTATTTCAGAAATTGGCAAAGTATATGGTCCTTGAAATTATTTCCATTGCACAAGGGGTTTTATTGAAGACACTAATATAATATAAGGTCTTGTAATATTTTATCCTAAATTGTATTTATAAGTATGAAGAAATCTAATGATTTACCAGTCAAGAAGGCCATGATATGAGTGTAGACATCAGGAAGATTAGCCTTAGAGGTCAATTTCATCAGCATCTGATCTGCAACTTCATGCAGTTGCCTGCCTCTCACATCCTTGCTGCCACTAAAAATTCTTTTGACATATTGAAGTTCATTGCGAAATGTTTCAGCTGTCCACTCCTTTGCAAAGTTCTGGAAGACCTCCTTCACAAAGCCAAACATCTCAGAGGGATGATCACAGGCAACACAATGGAACTGCATCTCGGTAGTACCTTGTGCCCCGGTCGCACTTCTTCCATTTCGGATATAAGATTCTCGCAAAGCACAATCCGCATGGCACCAGTGAAGGCAAACATCACAACCAACCCAACTACACGTATTAGATGCCATGTCAAACTTTGAACAGACGAGACACATACAAGCACTACAAAAGCCGCTCCTCTTCATGCAAACTTTGCAATCACATTCATCCACAGGAATAGGACTCCGACAAGTAAGATTTTTGCATCTTAAATTTAGAAATACCTCGGCCAAATCAGAAGATGAAATACTATTGTCTACCTTAAGATATTCGGGCAGACCAACTTTCAGAGCAACTAAGATTTCCAGTTGACTTCGATGGCACTTCAACAATACATCTAAAGTTAAATCAGGCCTGTTCTGTAATGCTCTCTGAATCGCAAATAGCTGCCCTTGCTTATCGGTTTTTAGCATGATCTCGCGAATGCTTTCCTTTAGACATGATGAAGATTGTCCAGTCATTTCATTGAATTTCCTAGCCATTACATGTATGGGATCAGAAACTATTCTGCCAATGATAGTCTCCACAAAATCTGCGCCACCTATAAGAAACTGTTCTTGTTCCTTCTGGCTATTACTCTTATGTAAGCTACTGCCATGTCTATCTCTCATTGCTCTCTTTCTCTCTAGGCTATAGTTTGTACCGTTATCATGAGAACCCATGCTCTGCAACGGAGATCTGGTGTCCTCATGATTCCTTGTTTGGCCAACTGTCAATTGTTTATGAAAACTCAATTGCTTTTCAAGTCCATTAGGCAATTTAGAGTTTCCCTGCAAAGCTTGACCATTTGATGTATTCTGCAATGCTTGAGACTGTTGACTGGAGCTATTTCCGTTCATCACTGCTCTTTGATACAGGGGAATATCCTTGGTCTTGGAATCACTATGAGCCATGGCTTGCCAAGTTGCTTGATCAATTCCCTGAAATATTGGGCGACTATGAACAGATTGTTCATAGTTGTCCATGTCCAATGAATTCTGTGTAAGAGAACAGCTTGGATTGTGGAAAAAAGACTGGGAACCGGAAAAAGACATCGACGCAGTGAATCCGTTAGAATTTGACTGAAACGTGTTAAATGATTGAATACTTCTGCTTGGAGAACCAGGGTCTTGAGCTGTCTCCCTAGAAGCACCAATAGGCAACAGAACACTGGGTAAGCTAAGAGAAAGATCAAGTGCTCCAAGCGCCAGCCTCTCATCTTTTGGGTTTCTGACGCCTGACTGATCTGCTTTCTCCACTTTCCTGTCTGGGAAGGTACTAAACAATTCAAATGCCCTAGTACTTGGCCCTTCCGTATCTTCCACGTCCCTACTATTTGAAAATTTTCTAGGTTCTTTTCCCACAAATACACCATCTTCATTAGAATCCGCAGCTCGGACCGGTGAAACAGCAACACCTTTGCCTTTATCCCTTAAATTCTGACCCAAAGTCTCTGTTGCCAACTCCATATTGATTTCCTCTCCCTCATTCTCCTCTGTGAACTCTTTATCTGATTCGTGAGCTTCATCGTCCCCCACCTCTGCCTCGAGATCAATTCCCTTTTCATGTCGAAACCCTCCATCTGTACAAATATTCCCAGACTTATCAACAGTCATGTCCTTAGTTTCCTCCTT
>JANKOE010000009.1:51125728-51158999 GCA_026284465.1 Erythroxylum citrifolium | reverse complement strand
AATCATTGTGATATGCTTGATTGTTGCATGAATTGAGTGAACCATCTATGATGGTTACCTCACTGAGTTCGCAAACTTACCCAAAATTGCAACATATTTTTCAGGACCGAGAGTAGACTCCTAACTCCAGAGGAACTTTTTCTAGCCGTGTAGATTGTGTTGGCGAGAGAAGTCATGGCTCACAGGTCAGTCAGCTGGGACTTTTGGGTTGACCTAGATAGAGCTGATGTATTTTCCCTGTTTATATAGCATGTTGTACTAGGGTTTTTGTAGTGATGTACAAACAGTAAACGATGACATATGTATAACTTCTGATTTTGATGAAATGAAATGGAGACAATTTTGGTTTTAAAAAGTTGTGATTTTGTACTGATGTTTTATTATTATGATGCCATGTGAAGTACAGTAGTGATTGTTCGTAGCTCACTCTTATCGTAGGATATGTATCGGAATGACCTACGGGTATTCCGGTGTATATCTTACAGTAAGGGGGTGCTACAAATAAGCATGACAACTCTGCTTACCCTGGACTACTGCAACCTATCAAAATACAAAAAGGAAGTTATGTTGGACCAATGGAGGTTGACAAAATTAAATCCTTCTATGTTTTGATAATAATCAAATTTATAGAATTGGTTAAGAAATAATTTCAGGTATCTGGATTAAAATGGTGATACACTTGTTGAATTATGATGGCACACGTTGACTATCCAAATCAAATGAATTTTAAATCAAGATTGCAATAATGAGTATTAGTGTTAAGATCGTGGATGAAGAATTCAAATTAGTATCTCAAGAAACAAAGATTGAAGATTATGTTCAATCTGTTCGTTGGAGCTAGTACTAGTTGACCATCAAGTTGCAAGTCAACTATTAACAATCAGATCTGTCAGTTAGAGTTTGAGACAAGTCGACCAGCATGTTGCAAGTCGACTATTGACAACAGACCTGTCAGTTCGTTAAATGGACTAGTCGACTATTCGAAGAGCGGAGCAGAAAGGCTTATAAAAAACGTTAGTACTAGTCGACTGATTCTTTGAAGACAAGTTAACTATAATGTACTAGTCGACTATCACACACCGACAAGTCGACTATCAATTGCAGCTGGACATAATCTGACCGAGTCAATTGATTACAAATAGAACAAAAATCTTCATACAACAGCTAGGAGCATTCTACAACGGCTAGGAGAGTTCTACAACGTCTAAAAACATCTTGAAGCCTACAAATAAGGGATAGAACTTCAAAAGATTGAATATACAAGTCCAAAAGCAAAGCATACTTACCATAGTTCAAATTTATCTTCACATCGCTCAAAATTTGCTCTTAGCATATTCAATTGTATTCAACTGTACTGAGCTTTACTACTTCATTTCTATCATTATGATTATTGTGAGTTGAGTGATTAGAGGAGAATCACTTGGAAGGTAGGATTTGTGCTGGAAAATAAATCGTTTGTGAAGTGTAGCTTAAGTCGGAAGTCAAGTTGAGTTGGAAGAGTTCACACTGAACTAAAAAGTGTGTAGTAAAGAGATTTGACAAAATCCTAAGTGGGAGCTTAGGTAGAGGACGTAGGTCTTAGCACCGAACCTCTATAAACACTGTGTTTGCCTCTCTTCTCTACTCTTTTACATTACAATTTGTTTGTTTGTTTTGTATGTTTTAACTCTCTGCTTTGTAGCACTTCGCGAAAAATTTAAAAGATCTATTCAACCCCCCTTCTAGATTGTTTTCAAGTTGGAGGGAGGTGAGTGCTGACTTTGTTGAAGGACTCCCTATTTCAAAGGGAAAATCAATTATTCTAGTAGTGGTGGACCGATTTACTAAGTACTCTCATTTTATTCCAGTTAAACATCCCTATTCTGCTTGCGATATAACTTAAACATTCCTCAATAGCGTGTTTAAGTTACATGGCATGCCGGAGTCAATCATTTCTTAAGTAAGTTTTGGCAAGAACTCCTTCGATTGCAAGGAGTTAAATTGAAGTGTTCTATTGCCTACCACCTGTAAACAGATGGATAGATGGAACAGTGAACAAAATCCTTGAAACATATTTACAGTGTTTTATGGTGAAACTCCTCATAAATGGAGTGAGTGGCTAACGCTGGTGGAATGGTGGTACAACACGACTTATTGAGCTTCCCTCAACTCCACACCGTTTGAGGCTTTATATGGATACTTGCCACTAATATATACTCCTTATATAGCAAGGGACTCCAAGGTATTAGAAGTGGATCAAGTTTTACAAAACAGGGAGGCAATGACTAACGTCACGAAATTCCACCTACAAGGGACTTAAAATCGGATGAAGCAGTATGTAGATTCTTGACCTTATGAACGAGATTTCAAGGTTGGAGACATAGCCCGGTTAAAATTTAATCCCTATAAACAATATTCTTTACAGAGGAGGAGTAATCATAAGTTATCTCCACTTTATTACAGACCATATAAGGTGATCCAGCGTATCGAAGAAGTGGCATATAAGCTGGAGCTTCCACCAACGGTAGCAATACATCCGGTGTTCCATACATCTCAGTTGAAGAAGGCACACACTGAGCAAGTTCGAACTTCCTCATCACAACCCAAGTTCCTCACACTAGTTGAACTTGTTCTAGTAGCAGTAATGGACCGACGAATGACAAAAAAAGGAATAATCAAGCGGTCATACAGTTGTTGGTTCGATGGTCGGATGGCGAGAACACCAGCGCAACGTGGGAATATCTCTTTAACCTCTAAAGGTGTTTCCCGAAAGTCAATCTAATAGACAAGGACATTAACAGAAAGAGAATTGTTGCAGAAGATTGATGAAGACGACAACGCTCGCATGGGGAACAACGGAAGCCCTTATGAATTTTATTTTGTATTGTACGCAGTGTTTAAATAAACCTAAGGGTTGACGTCCTGTACCTGAGTATACTGGATAATTCACATATATGTTAAAGTTGCTTCTAACGGCTATATGGATACGTTTGTTATGAATGAAATGAATATGTTTCTCTCTCTCTTGTGAAACTTCTGTAATTCTTTCCCTCTCTCTAAAACTATTATTCTGTTACTTTGAACGAATAATACGCGAGATTTACGATTTGTGTGGTTGTATTAAAACTTTATCAATAGAGTGTGTATTGTAACTTGTAAAATTCTCCTCAAAATTCTTTACTATAATCATCTTGCTTTTTCATTCGAAAATGTATTTAAGTTAATGGTGGGAATTGAAATATATATTTCGACTCATATCAAACTCCATTATATTTATTTTGTTCTATTTATTAAGAATTAGTTGGACCCGATTTCTTATAATTTATTAGATTTAAAAAAATTGCCCAATTTAAATTAAAATTATATTAAATTTAAATACTTAAAATTGACAAATTTAATCAAATTAGATGCCCATCCCTAACACAGGTTATGGGTTATTAGTTGGTAATGATATATTCCTAATATTAGTTGAACATGTATTTTCTTTTTAAAATTAGTGAGATTTTTTGGTGTGCAATATGTGTGGGTTCCTCGAGTCTTTCATTATCAACCAGTACGACGATTTTTGTGCTTCTCCTTATTGGAATGAGCTCACTGAGCTAGAGAGCTTCGATGCTAAAGATGCCCACAACATCATAATGACTCATGAGCACTTCTTGTTGTACAAATTCCTGTCCCAACTGGTTTATGACAAATCAGAAACCAACAAGTGCTTAACAAAGGAACTTTTTATGTTATGGTACATGGATCACAACATTTCAGTGTGCACCTCCACATGTGCTGAATGCTATTGTTGCAACTCTGCGTAAGAGGAGCAATAATTTAGGAATGAGATATTTAGTTTCAGCCATTGTTGAGTATTATGGCGTAGATTGTAGTGGTTTGATCGTCCATCTCTCAAGCATCATGAACCATTATCATTCATGGTATGCTGAAATCCTTAAGTCCCACAACATGGAACTTCGTGATATCAGCCAAAAGACTCATGTGAAGATCAGGGCGAGTCAGGTGAGTTCCAGCAGAGAGCCGCCTCAGCAGGCAGAAGAGGACTCGAGTAGTGAGGAATCCGAGGAAGAGGAAGAAAATGCAAAAGAACCGGGCTGGCAGAAGGTACTTGATGCGATCTCTGCAAACAATAAATCAATCACAGATATACTTGCGTAGAACTCCAGAAGGATGAAGGAGATGATCCGAACCCAACGACGTTAGAGCCGGGATATTCGTCAGATTCATCGTTATTTTGAGGTTCAAGGTGTTCAATTGCCACCTCCATCACAATGAAACTTGTTCTAACCGCCTTTCTTTTAAAATTTAAGGGCTATTTGGTTTTATTTGTTTCTTTAGTTTTTCGTTGTCGTTTTCAAAAAAAACAAAACAGTCGATTAAAACTTGTTTGGTCGAGGATGTTGCCATTTTTTGTTTTCAAAAATATGAAAACCGCAGCGACTTTGCGAACATAAAAAAATAACATTTTTGTATGTTTTTAAAACAAGTTTTCGTGCATTTTTAAAACAGGTTTTCATATTTCACATAACTAGTTTCTTGCACCGCAGACCTGCATCTCCAGCCTCTTCCACTGTTAAAAGGTCTTGCATATAGAAATCAACGAAACTATCATCTTCACCGTCATCTCAATCTCTGCGTCTTCTGCTATCTTTTGCAGCTCATCACATCACGCAATTTTCAGGTTTGTTTTCATATGTGGTTATTTGTGTTTTCTAACCCGTTGCTCGATAAATAATATTACTATTATTTGTGTTGTTTTTGTACGTCGTTATTTGTGAAACAGCAACACCCTTACCTTTATCCCTTAAATTCTGACCCAAAGTCTCTGTTGCCAACTCCATATTGTCTTCCTCTCCCTCATTCTCCTATGTGAACTCTTTATCTGATTTGCAAACTTCATCGTCCCCCACCTTTGCCTCAAGATCAATACCCTTTTCATGTCGAAACCCTCCATCTGTACAGATATTCCCAGCTTATCAACAGTCATGTCCTTAGTTTCCTCTTTTTCAGACTCTATTTTTTCTCTAGGAGTACCTCCCGCTCTAATAACACCATCATCATTACCAGAATTTCCAACTTCACCGCCATTAATACTAGCCTTATCACTAAAATTCTCCCCCACAAATAAGCCCCTTATCGCCCTCCTTAATCACATCAGTCTTTTCAGAAACACTTTCCTTCTCAAACCCTTTTTGTTTTACATTTACTTCACCATTACAAAGGTTTTCACCCTCCACCTCTCTACGATCAACGTCCACTCTGTCATGTTCCAAGCCATGCTTTTCTTCCTCATTTTTATCCTCATCGCCAACTTGAGCATCGGATTGAGGCTCTAGTTCGAGCTCACCTTCTTCCATTTCACTGCTACTCCCACTCTCAGCACTCTTAATCTCAATTTCAACATCCTTCACATCCAATCCAATCTTCTTCCCCACCTCCACACTCCTAGATTGCTGACTCCCGGAATCCTTCGACCACGACGGAGATGATCTTCTCAACTTGGATCTCGATGATTTCCCCTTCCCCTCATCCCTCAGTGACTTCACATCCCTCAATCCCTTAGGAGATGATCTGCTACTGCCACTCACCCTCTCCTCATTCACAACTCTACTCCCTCTACCCTCATCAAAATCCCTGCTTCCACTACCAAATCTCCTCCTACACCTCTCTCTCTCCGACCTAAAACCTTTCGGAAATTCCCTCCTTGACACTGCAGTAAAACTCTCGGACCGATGAATACTCCGGTCACTACCACCGCCACCAGTGTACCCTTCTCTACTACTATACCTATCAAACCCTAGCCCTAACCCTTTCCTCCGATCAGAGCTGTCAAAATCGTGATCCGATCTCTTCCGAACCAGCCTGGAGCTCTCTCTATCTCTACTCTCGTCCTCAATAGATCGATCTCGATCGTATCGGCAAGACGAAGATGTGGTGGAACTGGGCGACACTAACCCTTTCCTTGCACTATCCGATTTGTAATAGAAAGATCTAGAAGATCGACCTGTACTCAAGTCCTTCGCAGAGCCTGAACCTGACCCTTTCTCGTTATAGGAATCGAGATCATCGCTCGATCTCAATCTCTTCATTTTCTTCGAATTATATCACCCGACAACAATATAACTAAAGTAAAATCCTGTTTATTACATAAGAAGAAGAAGACAGCTTTGACCAGGATTCATGTCAAGGTCGCAGATTTGAACCAAACCTAAACTAACCCGCTTAGCTCCGTACGACGAACAAATATAACCAAAAAGACACAACACCACACCAGACACAAACCAAGTCCAATAACCCCCGTTTCAGAGACACGGCTACGGTTTTGGAACAGAAATACAGACAACCAGAGATACGGATACCGGAAGTGTTACGCAGGCGAGTTACTGTCAGCGGAGACGGTGACCGGCGAGGGACAAATGTATGATAAAATGAGTGGTTGGTATGGTATTGAAGTAGAGAGAGAGAGAGTACAAGCAAAAGGGTCAAAGACAGAAAGAATGGTGAGGAGCGGGAGATTTTATACCAGTCAACGCAGATGAAGCTGTGTATGGGTTTGGTGGGATTTCTGAGAAAGGGGAAAAGAGAGGAGAGAAGAATGAAGAAGAAGAGTTATACTTGTACACGCAAACTCTATACTGTGTCTTGTTTCTTAACCGTCTCAGTGTTTGCCCTTTCGGTGGGTAGCACCGATACCTGTGCTCTGCTTGTACTACGGTTTAGTACAATATAATACAATTATCCTATATTTCCTTACGTTATATTTTAGTTTTAAAATATACTTTATTTTTAAAATTTTAGTTATATTTCATGTTTATTTATATATTTATTATAATTTTATTTACATAATTATTTATTTTATCAATTTTACTTTTTACTCACCTTTGTATATAAGCCTACCAAAAATAATCTCTCAATTATGTAAAGATAAGGCCGTACTATCATATCTTCTTAAACTCTACTTTATTACGGGACTTGGGATTATGTGTCGTGACAATGATAATGATAATTTTTCGTTAAAAAGTAATTTAAAATAGAATTATTGTAAAACTAAGAATTAACATAATAATGTAAATATAAAAATCAATATTTCAAAAGCAAGCTCTCGTGTATTATTGCTTAGCATTTCGAGAAAAAAGGGGAAGGAAGGAAAGTTTGACTCTGGCATGTACTTTTGACTCTTCTTCTTTTTCTTCTTAACTTTTATAAATAAAATTTTAATTAACAGATTTATAAATGCAAAAAGAATCATTCACATTCTTCTATTCAGAAGCTCCACACATCACAGGCTTCCCTCTCTCTCTCTATATATATACACACATCTTGAGCACTAGAAAGCTCAAAACCTTTTTTATATGTACAGCAAGATAAGAGATTTGAAAGCAAACAAGGACACTTTAGAAGTGGAGGAGGCACTATGAGGTCAAATGGGCAACAGATAGAAACTAACATCAAAACAGAAAGTGGATGGAGCTCTTGTTACCTCTATGGGCAAAAACCCCATCAACTAGATTTTCTTAGCTCTGTTCCTTAACGTCTAGGAGAGGAACTCCAGGTGCATACTTGGATCACCATGAGAGAGTTGTGAGAGCTCCCCCTCCTTTCATTTTTGGCATCAACACCCAGCAGCCTTAAGAAAGTTATCGTATGGACTCGATGTTGGTAGCTGGAAGTACTGATATTGTTGATATTCTGCCCCACAAGGAGTTGGAGTCGCAGTAACAAATGGATTGTTGTAATTAGGATTGAAATTTTGCTCAGGACGTGTATTTTCCTTCTGCAATTGCATCAAAGTTGCGAATATTGATTCATTATAAGGCAAAACACCACCAAGCATTCATGTTTCATGTGCATAGGTGCAGATGGCAGAAGCATGCATGCAGGGGTAAAGTTTAACTAGAAAGCAGAAGGATAATATTTCTGTCCGGGAGTTAGTTCAAAGTGGCGGATAAAACAAGCTACTTGGACCAATTTCACAGGCTAAGAATGAGGAAATCTGCTTTTTATGTTCAGTTTGCTAATAGAATGAATTGCAGATAATGTAATTATACACAGCAGATGATTACCAATCATGTCAACATTTCACAGGCATTGCTAGACCATGAAAAGAAGCAAGGAAGTGGAGAAGTTGTAGAACCTGCTCAATGTGAGAATCAGATGTTACTTCCTTTCTCTGCTGATGTTCATGAGCAGGGATTTTCATTAAACTTTCTTGTCTTTGTTGACTAATCATTAAAGCCGACATCTTCTCTTGTTTTCCTGCAGAAAGGTCTGCGCAATGCTTAGCCATGTCTACATATGGCATGTTCGGCACGGCTGACGCTGAAAGTCGTCCAACCTGACAGGTCGTTTCCGAGATCTGGACACAAATCGTCATTTAAAGAGTAGAACTTCAAACTTCAGATTGAAGTTGTTAACCAGACATGAAACAGATATCACAGTTAAATCAAGAATCTAGTGAGAGTTGAGTCACAAGTTAAGCTAGAAAACATGCCATTCACATATTCTACTTGAAAGCTTCTCTCTACAAGCACAACAAAAATGGAATGCAACTTACTCCATTCAATAGGTCATCGACACTCAGAAGATTGGGGGGATTGGAGGGCAGTGGCTTATTACAGTCTGTTTGACCTTCAACTGTATCAGGTGAAACATTATCTTCGAATGTGAAGAGTGGAGGCTCAACCTGCAGATTAGGTCATCACGTATTACAGGACTGTAGTGGTGTTTCGGAAGAGAGACGGAGCCAAGAATCACACAAGACAATTACCTTATTAGAATGGTCATTTTTCCCAGATCCTATCGCACCATTTTGGTCTGGTATATCAGCAAACAAATCAGCTCCAAGAGGACATGCATCATCAGGTCTAAAATCGTTAAGCAACCTAGCTGTTAGACTCGACTCTTGCTGTTTCAAAACAGAAGAAAGTATTTTTAGTTGGATTAATATCAAGAAGACACTGATAGATACATTGAATCCTGGAATTGCAAATGATGATTACATCTGATGGTGTTCCCAGAAACTTCACTATCATGGCAGCAAATGATTCTTTTGAATGGTTCCCTGATATATCTACTGCCGAAAGCAACTTCAAAGCCTCTTCATCATCTTCTGTGGATCCAAAAACTTTGTATAGAGGATCAAGTTCAATATTAACAGCCTTTAACTTGGAATCATCAACCAGCCGTAGGAATGGATCGGCCTATCAAGAAGTTTCAATAATACAGCAGTTAAAATAAAGTATGATCGCTTCCATGAATTCAAACTTTGCTTCCAAGCTAATTTCGTGTAAAAGAAACTGAAAAGAAAAGTCTAGATAAAGACGTAAAGTTCTGCACTTGCTCAGAAGAAGATTGCACTTGGATGAAAATAACACTTACTATTGTATCAGTTAATGCAGCTTTAGCAGAAGCAACAATAGGGTTTATATTGTATGCTTTCGATGAAAAGACAATCATAGATGTTGCCAAAGTAAAGAGGGATCGACGACGTGATGGTTTCAGTGGCCCTGCAAAATTTGAAAAAGTTCCAGCATCTCAATGAATAGATGTCATATCAATGCCTGAGAAGTAGTATAATGCCTGAAAACTAGTAAGGAGATATCTTTGCCAGAGGCAAGAGGTTGAGTCAGTGAAGCAATTGAGGTAAAATTTTACTATTCATAAAATCTCTTTCGTCTCAATTTGAACTAAAAGATTAATTATAATTATTAAATTTTAATAAAAAGTAAATTTTAAGTCAAATTTTGAATTTAAAAATTTGACTCAAACTCTATTGAAATTTACTTAAACTCGTTCAAATGTATATTAAGTCTAAATTTTAGTCCAAAGCTCAAGCTTTGGTCTCAAACCCCACCTTATAAAACAAAGAAACTAAAACCTGAAGATAAGTGATGAGTTACACCTTCAAGGCTGAAAATTTTATCCTCATTATCCTTGTATGATGATCATCTTAAGTGATTTGTTTTACTACATAATTTTGCTAGGAACATTGTCTCAACTTTTAGACTTAATCTGCATGATATTTATTATTGATCCTGTGCCTTAGTTAGATATCCCACAGAAATTCTACATCTCACTTTTCACTGGCTATCTCTGTTCACTTGCATTCAATTATATTCAGTTTTGTAGTTCATGTGAACGGAATCTTATTTGATTAACTTTCAATGAGAAGGACTGTAACCAAATCAGACATTTTGTGACTGGCTCACAATGATCAAGTTTTGGTATAGAATTCAGGTCGGAGAGCCTACCTTCACTAAGAGCAAAGCTCCTCAGGGAAAACGCTAGCTGGAAACTTTGAATCAAAGTATCATTGCTCGAGTTCTACAAGATACACTATGTAAACTGAATCACATGGAAGAAAAAGAGCAGGAAATAAACCAGGGGGAGTCTTCTGGAATTAAGACAAAAGGATGTGGAGATTTATCCTGAAGAAATCAGGAGTCAGCAATACCTTGGTTCTTGCAAAGAGTAACACCAAGCTGTAGGTATTTGCAAGTGCTTCATAATTCTCAGGTGTATTTAAAGGCGAGAGGGACTGTGCCCATATGGACGAAAGTAGAAGGGTAATCTGGCGACTGCTCATTTTAAGCGATACTCTCTGAGATTTTTTCAAGGAAAATATCAAAATAGAGCCAAATTCTTATGCTCAATGTGATCAGCAAATTGAGTACTGAATCAAAAAAGTTAATACATACCTGTTCCTGTGCTAAATTAGTACTAGGGTTTTCCTCAGTCCCTGTGGGTAGTGCATTTCTTTTCACGGTATATACTCTGCTGTAGGATGACTTCAATCTGTTCAGCATTGAAGGGTTATTTGCTTTTGAATCCTGAAAAGCTACAGTTCTCTCCTTTCTGTCTTCAGATATGTTTGTTTGTGGGGAATGTTCTTTCTTTTTCAGCTTATCGAAGAGTGCAGCTGAAGAAGAAAACACTGACACAGTTCTTGAAAATGTCCTTTGTATATTTTGCGCCTTATTGGAGACAACAGCAGCAGAAGGACGGGGGCAAACACAACAGGGAACAAGAACAACAGAAAATATACGATGTGCACCAGCCCTGGTCTCATGGTCTTCATAGACCATAGCCAAGAGTAGTTGATGAAATAATGCCTCAGGAAAAGCCTGTAGGAAGCATCAACAGAAAAAATTAATCAAAGAGAAGAAAAACTAACAAGAATTTTGATCTTTTTATATCTGTGCAACCTGTAATCGCTATTTTTCGGATGCATCCCCATCTCTATTTTTTTCCAAGTGCAATAAGAACATTTTTAAACAAACAGGTGCATTCTTGCCTTGTTTTGATAGGACAAATTGGGCATGGATGCCACAATCTGAGCAGTGCGATAAACAGCAGAAATCATGGTTCTGGCCATGACTGTAATAGTTGGTACGTTCTCCAACATTACAGCCATTATATCAAGAACGGGATCTGCATCTCCAACCTGCACTTTAAGTATCTTTCAGTCTTCGGGTGGATTTTTAGCAATTTCTAAAGTCTCCAAGTGTGCATAAAAAAAAATGTTGTTCAATCAGAATTGCTCATTTAACTGTCCGTTAAGGTATGCTGTAGAGTTAAAAATATCACACCTTGGATGACAACTGTACTAGGCACTCATCAACTGCTTCTCGAAATCTACGGTTCCATTCAATTACTTCAACTCCCAGATTGGAATCGTCAAGTGAACAGTGTATGCTTTTCCTTAAATGCCTCATCATATCACTCAATGCACCTATTATAGCTACAGAAGCCTGAATCTTGGTTTGTTTGGCAAGGCAGGTGGCAACATCAACAATGTCCAGCTGCATTTTGGGCTTCTTGAGAACATTTTTGTGATCAAGATGCTTTATCAAGATGGCCAATACAAAGTGCATGTTCTGTCCTACAAAATGTACAGGAATAATTCTTATGGAAAGCATTAACCAACCAAACCAACCGGTTTCACAGTATTGCAGAGGATATAATTACCAGTTTTCTCAATCATTGATTGCATATCTGATAACACAGAGAGAGCAAGACCATGTTCAGGAGTCCATAGGTCATCATTATCAAAATAGCGGAATAGAGATTCAAGAACTCGTCGAACAGTTGTAGCTTCTTTGGCTAAATGTGCCATGTTATTCAGGCAAACCCTCGACCAAAATGTGGGGTTATTGGAATCCTCTCTGCAGTTTTTCAGAAGTGATGAACATATAAAAGAGGTTAGAAATTGACTATAGCGAACTCGGCAATAGCTGCACAACTTAAAGTGAGAATGAGAAATTACAGAGATACGTTGAGTTGGCCTTTCTCATTGACAATCATCCTCCAAGAAGGAACCCTCATCATTGAATCTGGTGTGGGAGAATCTTCTTTCACAGACCCTTCCTTATCTTGAAGACCATAATTGTCCAAGACAACTGAGACAACCTAGTTTTGGGAGGGAAAATCTCATACATTAGTATAATCTTTCCAACATTTCGAATTTCATGAAAAATGTTCCATCAGAGAGAAACACATGCAATAATTCCAAACGGCGTAGAAAATTTTCAATCTCAACAGCAGTATGAAGTGAAAGATGAGGAAGAAATTTTAATTAGATTCTTCTAGGTTAACTTACATTGTCAAAATCTGTTGACATGTGAGAGAATTCACCCATGAACCACACCTATATGAAAATCAATTAGCAGGAACATAAACAGGTGTAAGAAATTATGCTGGAGAAATAAGATAGGATCCTAACTCTAATTGCCCATAGACAAAACACTGTCTATACTTGTCAACAGGAAATTTCCCGTAAAGTACCTTGATGCACAAAACTAAAATGTCAGAAAATACTAATCCCATGAATTACCATTGATGAGAGTGCCTGAAGTCCAGCTGAACGCAATTCTTGTGCACTTGCGTCCTCGTTCAATTCTTGAACTAAAGCACAAAGCTTTGGTATCAAACTGTCTAAATTGAACACGTAAGTGCCATCACTCTGCACATAGGAAAGTATCTAATAAGCTTGAGAGTTTCCAAAGTAGCTACATTTCGGCTTATAGATGAGAAATATCCTTAATAATCATTGCGAAGAACATATATCAATCTGAAAATTGAAAAAATCTTGTAATTCCTACCTGATTGTTGACAAAGTCAAAAAGAGTCTGGCATCCCAATATGCGTATTTCATCATGCCGTGCTTGATCCAATAGAATGTGCACGATGCTAAGCAAGCTACTCGCAAACAACGGCCTGCAGCATAATGCAACTAGTCAATATTTGCAGAATGTAATGAATGAAAGTAAGAAGCCTCAGCAATTTCATCCAAATCCTAGAAGCCTCTTTTTCCCAAGGTTTAATGTTTAGTGACAGAAAGCAATCAAGCCTTGTTACTTTTACCAACAAAAAGGACCATTCCTACAGAATGAATCCTTGCTTTTGGAATAAAGCATGTAGACATCAATCCTCTTCCTACCATAAACTGAATCCTAAGCTAGCCATGTGATATTTGGAATCTAAGCATAATAATGGCAACAAAACTTGAAGTCATTGCCTTCTGTCATTGCTTATCATCTATAGACATGGCTAAATAGAAGATAGCCATTTTTTGAATCGTCAGGCACCTATTGTCTGAAGAAAAGCTTGAATATTGTACCTACAGAGACATTATTGAAAGTAAAAGGAACTCTACTTCTTTCGTTGACTTGCAGTAAACTGTTAATGTTTTTGAGATGTCTGTGACACTCTGACTCTTTGTTTCCAGATGAATCAGATACTTGATCACCAAACAGAAAGAAAGCCATCAAACTTTTCTCCAGTAGGTATATGACTAAGAAATCACATATTTATAGACTGATATTTGCACAGTTTTACATGTACCATGTTCCAGCTAAGTAGCATCCGAGGTTTAATAGTTTTATCCAACCGGTCATTGTTTAACTCAAAGAATTGGAATCAAAACTCTGAATGGTGTATGTTTATCTTCTGACGCAGTAGTTCGATAAAGTATGTAAATGGTCTAATGATGTTACTAGCATCTAAGCGTGCAATTCCAGCAATCAAATAAGAGGAAGAAAAAAAAAACCATGAACAGACTTTCACGTGAAGAAGCTATTATGGTGGAATAACACTCACATTTGCTCTTTGCAAGAAGCCATCAACTTCCTGTAGATACACATAACGACTTTTACCGACTGGAATTGCTCGGTTCTCAAATCCTTGTAACACCTTTGTTCAAGATAAGTACTGATCTGCTCAACGCATTTGAAACATGAATCAAATGAATTTTAAACCAAATTACAGAGAGTATGTAGCAACTGGAGTATTATTCTAGCAGATGAAGCAAGTTTTTATACAGTTCTTGGCAACGACGATCAGCAAAACCACGAAGGAACATAAATTTCGTATCCATCATAATCACAAAACATAAGAAAACCCAAAATATAAGAGACCAGACTATTACCTTCGGAATCCGGAGAGGGTTTCTGGAAGCATATTCACAAAGTTTACCAATCTTCCGATCATTTACTTGTTCATCCTGGCAAACAAAACATTGAGAGAATCCAAAAGGAATTGAAATAACAGATAACAGGATCCATACTATTCAGTGACAAAAACACATGCACAACATACTACAAACATTCAGCTCGATACAGACGAGTGACTTGTCAACCATACGTAAAACTTCCATTCCCTTTTCCTTGTATTGATCCAACTAGCACTCAGTCACCCTGAAAATCCCCATTCCCAGAAATCTATCCTAAACCAAACGAGAAGAAGCTGAGGTGTTACCGCAGCCAAAGGAAAACCAAATAAGACCCTTAACGTATTCAAACTATTCACATGAATTGTCCAAACTCCAAAATTCAACAAACACGTCCTGTAATTTAACCTGAAGACATTAGAATGTATGTTCTAAGATTCCTTAAAACGTAATCTTCCATTTTCCAGTTTCCAGTTTCTTCTACTTTTGAACCCAAAAAAAAAAAGAAAAACAGAAAGAATCGCTAACCGGAGAACGAGGGAAAATGTCAGCAAGCAACTTCTTGTATCGCTTAATCGGATGCCTTGATCTTGCACGTAATGCAGGACAAAAGAAACATAAGCTCTCACAAGCTGGGAACACGGTTCTCGAAACCACATCCATTTTTCTTTTACTTTTCTCACTATTCTACCACCCCCCAACCATCCAAAATTCCAAATTCCCTTTTCCCCTTCAGTATCCCCAAATGCCCTCTTCCAATTCATACATCATTCGAAGAACGTATCAAGATTTGATCATCTACTTCTCCTTAATCAACAAGAAAAACCGACAAGAAGGAAACAGATTAGATTGCGCAGAAAGACAAGGCGTTTGGATTGAGGGGAAGGAGCGATCAGAGCTCCAAAAAACTGATCGCCGATGATTCGGTTCGATTCTCTACGGAGAGAGATATGATATCTAATTATTTACTATTTTTCATGTGAATTAAATAGTCGATTGATTTTCATTGTTCGTTAATTCTCTGTACTCTTTCTTCGTCCCCACCCGTTTCCTCATTTTTCTCTCTCTCTCTCTCTTTTGGGCGTGTCCGTCTATCTATTTATACTCTTCGTTTTTTTAAACATGCGCGCCAATTTTGTGTTTATCACCAAAACGCCCACCTTTTGCCGCCATTTCCAACGCCCCGAAATTACCTTTGAAATCACCTGTTTCACTTTTGCTATTTCTATTATGTTCCGGCTCATCTTATTGACACTTTTTGTTTTTAGATTCGGAGAAACCTTGTAAGTAGGTTAAGCAAGCACACCTCTTCTAGAGTTCAACTAGTGCATTATCTTACAAGGGGATCAAGCGGGCACATCTCATCAATGAGGGCTCAACTAGTTCTCCACATACAGGTAAAATTTCGATTACCCAAGCTCTTACAAGAGAAGCTATCATAGAATCGAACCTGGAACCTAACCGAAGCAAAGTCCCACTCCCAACCATCAAGCCACACCCTTTGAGAACCATCTTATCTACACATTTATATAGAACAGATCATTGGATTAATCGAGTTTCGAATTAAGATTTGGTATGACAAGTTAGTTTGAAGTTCGGTTAGGTGGCTCAAACCCCTCCCTCGTAATAACGTTATTTTCATTTGAAATCATTTTGATGTAACTAATTAAAACAACACAATTATGTTTCGACTATTTCAAGTTCTTAAATTTACAAACGAAAATAACGTCATTGTTGCATGTGATGACTTGGCCCTCCACTTGGTTGCCTTGTTAAAGAAGAAAACTTTGATTGGTGGCATGCATATTATTGGTGGCTGGTTCATGCATTCAACAATTCGGTCGGTTCATTAATTCAATAATTATGACTACAGCCTTTGAAGATTTTGAACGACGATTGCGCAGGACATCAACTATAAATAAGGTGACAGGCTTAGAGGAAAATAATTATTCTTTCCTTTCTAAAATCCTCTATCCTCTGTATTTGAAAATCTTTTGTTTCAGCCTTTGTAGTTGTTTACATTCTTCACATATTAGTAAAAGTGCTCACCCTTTGGCCGTAGACGTAGGTTACATTGACTGAACAACGTAAATCTTTGTGTTATGTCCAATTTATTTTGTCTATCTTTATTTTCGTTCTACTACTTCGGGCTATTAAATTCATCCGATATCTGATCCGATGGTGTTTTATCTTATCAGTCATTTTAGTAATTATCTTGATTTAGAAGATAAATCGAGTACATAAATTAAATAAATTTTAAACCAATAGATCAATCATTAGTAAAGATGGGTTAAACATGATTATGTTCTTCATTCATCTTGACGGTCAAGTTTGAATTTATAGAGCTTCGAATTGGGATTCGGTATGACAAATTGGTCTGAAGTTTAGTTGGATATTTTGAACTCATCCCCAAAAATGACACATTTTAGTTTGATATTATTTTGGTGCAACTAACTAGAATAATGTCATTTTAATCTTGAGTTTCTCAACTATATAGACTAAAAAGAGTTGGTCTAGCCCAAATGCTTAAATTGCTCCAAACGATACCATCTTGATATAATTGATAAAAAAGATGTTATTTAACCATTAAATCAGCTATGGTTTATGGGGCCCGTCAAATAAATGCATAGTCACAAGCAACTGGTGACAAAGATGAGGATCATCTGTTAAATGTGCAATCATATTAAAAGAGATAAGGTGAGGAATATAATAACAAATAACAAATTAAAGGTAGTTAATATTATTTACAAATTAAGAGAGATAAGGCTTAGGTGGTTTGAACATGTTAAAAGGAGACACTCAAACATTTCAACAAGAAGATGCTGGAAGATTATATTTATAGATTGTAAGAAAAAAAAATAAAGGCCTAAAAATAAATAAATAATTGGAGGAAAGTGAGAAGGACAATATGACAATATTGAAATTTATTGAAAATATGATTCGCAAAATAAAATTTTGGCATACTAAAATAAGATAAAAGATCCCCTCATAAAGAGAGATTCTCGTAGTACTTATAAGTCTTTTAACTTTTTTCTCTTGTAATTAACGTAAACTTGTAAATAGGCAGTTTTACTGCTTAGAGATTTAACCTAAGCCTTTTTTTTCTTACATAGTTTGATACAGTAGTTTACTTTTTTATGTTATTATTATTATTTATTATTTATTTTGCTCTCTTTTCATACTATTAAACATCTCCAGACTTCACTTATCAGTAATATTTTTGCTGAATGTTGTTGTTGTTATAGTTGTTGACGTTTATTTAGGGACTTCTTCTTTTTAGTTACGATTTTAATTAAATTTCAGATATAGTTTCTCTAATAATATTTTATTTAATGTATACTCTTTTTATTATAAAGAAATTGCAAATTGAACTCTTGTACTTGTACTATTTTAAAGTTCTTTTTGTTATAATGGTGAATTAGAGAGGGTGAAACAATTTGAGACACTTTTCTCAATAAAAGACTAAAATATATAGGTCAAAAAAGAGGACTATAAATCTTCTCATATACATTAAAAAAATTAAATTATATAGTTTATGTAAATTATTTAATAAATAAACAATTTAAAACAAAAAATGGATTTCATTGTTTTGATACCTAAATTCTTATAATTTAATCAATTAAATCATTTGATAATAAAAAGTACATATCAATCTAACCAAAATCTAGTGTTAAGAAAATTTCTTAGAAAAACTTAAAATTCTTTTGAAAAGGTGTACTTCAATTGTCACGACTAATGTTTTAAAAATTGGACGACCTGTAAGACAAGAGATTTAAGATTTAAAAGGTTCAAATGCTATTACGTTGTAATAAAATTATCTAAAGATTAAATAAAAAAAATAAAATATGTTTGAAAGAGATTTTTCTTATTTATTCAATAATTTGAAGTTTAATTAAAATTTATTAAATAAAAATTAATTGATTTATTTTTATTTATAAAAATTTATTAATTTATAAAAATTAATCGATTAATTAATAAATTGATCGTTTTTTAACAACAAAAGTTGTTAAAATAAATCAAACAAAAAGGTTAAAAATCAAAATGAAAAGCCAAACAGTTCAAGGTTTTAACTGTTGGATGATCAAATTGGTTGGATTTTTTAATTAATAATTATTACCGAGACGTGCCTTTTAATTAAGTATAAAAAATTTGATTAGATTTGTGATAAAAATTTTATTTCAACATCATTTAGAAAAACATTTAGAAATTCATAATATACACGCTTGAATCTATTTAATTAAAAAGAAAATATATTTAAAATATCTTAAATCTCTCTAATTATCCAAATCAATATAGCTAAGCAAAGAACAAAAAAAAAATTAGGAAAGTCATTTATCATTCATTATTTTCTTCCTCGTTGCAGTGGCGGAGTGCTCCGGTGCAGGTTTCGATGGTACACGACGCTGTCGAACTCAAGTCCATAAGCAATTGTCTCGTGGCAGGATTTTATAGGTAGGAAAAACACCATAAGGTGCAAATCAATGACATGGCGTCTTCCTATTTGGAAACTCTCGTGGTCGTGACCGTAGACAGTCCGAGCTTCCAACTCAAACCCTCGCCCACATTCACCATTCAAAGTAACAGAAGAGACACCGTCGACATGGCCTCTAAAATTAAATTCCTCTTATAAATTAAATTAAAAAAAAGAGAGAAATCTAATTAAACCACGAGCTCTTAAGAGTTAAGTGTTTTTGTTTTTTTATTTTTAATTTAATTTTTAGAGGGAGGGATCTCTAAACTAAAATCTCTCCCTCTTTCTAAAAACTCAAAAATATTCAAAATCCCAAAATCCTTCACTATGGCATTTCACGTAGCTTGCCCAATTACATGGTTAGTATTACCCCATAACACTAAAACCATTTCCCTTTCTCTTAACTCACTCCTTATAACTCACTGTCTTTCGCTCTTTTTCTTCTTCTGTTTTCGTATTTCTCTCTCTGTCTTTGCAGTCGTCGGATCTGCTTCTGTCCGCTAGGGTTTCAGCAGGATCTCCACAGCGCGAAATCTAAGGCCGTTTTCTTGTTCGATGTTTCTAGAATTCAAGAGTTCTTGAAGGATCCTTCCGGAATTAGGGCTTCCAATGGCGGAAAAACCGTTCAGGTATGCGTCCCCAAGGTCTCTCCGCCGCCACCGCCTCCTCCGCAGCCGATTTTTTATCTGCGAGATGGAGGCGATGGTGGCGGCGGCGGCGGCGGCGGCGGTGGCGGTGATGGAACTGATGATACTATGGCTGCTCTATCGGCACAGACGAAGCGCGTGGCTCTTCAACGTAAGGCTGCCGCGGCTGTGGTTGCTGCCGAAGATTATGCACGCCGCTTTGAGGCAGGAGATTTGACGGTGAGATTATCTTATACGCTCACATTGGGTCATTACGTTGGTAATATGCGTTATTTATCTTTTTCCTGACGTGAATGTTGGGTTGTTAATGTTGAATTTTGTGTAGTGTGCTGATTCGGAGGATGCAAATTTGGAGTTTAGACTAGTTGCCTTTGGTTAGTGATGTTGTATTTCTCCATTTAAGAAGGGATAGCCACATAATCTTATTGATTGAAGTGAATCCTTTAATTCGTAATTTGTTTAAACTTGATTATTTTGTTACCTAATTCTAACGATTAAATTAAATCCTCTCATTCCGAATTCTGAAATTTGGAATGATTCAATATCTGTGACTTTCCTTTGTTGGTGTTGATTTTATGATTCTTAATGATGTAGGGTAAGCTCCTGGTTGTGTGAATAAAATTATACAGAAAATTTTGTTGTATTGCGAGTAATTGTTTGAAGTTATTAGTAAAAGTGATTGGTGGATTTGTTATTGAATGACAGCCGGTTTCTTTTGTGTATTCAGCAATTATAGTGATTTTGTGCTCAATATATGGACGGTAGTGTTGATTGAAAATTTTTGGTATATCTTATGTCTAGTGTGGTTGTTAAGTTCATGAGTATGATGCAAAAGGAGTTGGTTTTAAATTTGGTTCAAATGTGTGATTTGGAGTTTAAAGCATGATGTGTAGCTGTACTTGACAATAATGGGGAAGAATCTTCTCTGAATGTTGGTGTAATATTTTAGCAGTTGTTCTTGAGGCATCCAAAACACTTGATTATTTTGTGTTTCTCTTCTAAATCCAATGATACATTTTCAGGTTGGCTCGAAGGAAATTACTGGAGAAGAGCAAGGTCAATCTAATGCAAATGTGATGTGTCGAATGTGCTTTGTGGGTGAGACAGAAGGAAGTGAGAGAGCAAGGAAGATGCTTTCATGCAAAAGTTGTGGTAAGAAGTACCACAGGAGCTGCTTGAAAGCTTGGTCTTGAAATAGAGGTATATTAAATTGTTTAAGTACTTCTGCAATGACATGTTCCTATTTATTCTTCTGATGGGTTTATTGCAGATTTATTTCACTGGAGTTCATGGAACTGTCCATCTTGCCGAGTCTGTGAGGTACTTGAGTGCTAATTTCTCACCATCCTATGACTTCTTAATAAAAAATCCACATGTAGTATTCAACTTGAGAGAGAGCTGATACACTGATTCCTCCTGGTTCTTTAGATATGCCGTCGTACTGGAGATCCAAATAAATTTATGTTCTGTAGAAGGTGTGATGGTGCTTACCATTGCTATTGTCAGCATCCTCCACACAAGGTCATGTCTATTAATTGTTCCTGTGATGTTATATGGGGATGAAGGAGCTCACTAATTTCATTTCTGATGCAGAATGTTGGTTCGGGACCATACTTATGCCCCAAACATACAAGATGTCACAGTTGTGGTTCTACTGTACCTGGAAATGGGCTAAGTGTGAGGTAATAAAGATGAAGAGTTGGCTCCTTGGAACATAAATCTACTTGCTTCTCTGTGCATAGGTGCTTTGATTGAGGCGTCTACTTTCTCCTTACTTTCATCTTCTTGTCCATTTGATAAGAAGTTAGTTCAAAGGGCAACTAGTTAACATTCATGAAACACAGTGGTTAGAATGATGTGTATTCAATTTTCATGCATATATATGCTTTTGATCATTCCTTTAGTATTTAGGATGGGTATAATTAATATGGACGTTGGTGTATTAGTTAGTAGGAGATGGTAGCAGAGACTGGGAATCCTTTATACTTTTCATTCCTTGATTTATGTTCAACAAGGCTATGCTTTTTCTTTGTCTTGCGAGATTCACTATTCGGTCTTCTCAGGTGGTTTCTGGGATACACTTGTTGCGATGCTTGTGGAAGATTGTTTGTGAA
Source organism: Erythroxylum citrifolium (assembly GCA_026284465.1). NCBI lineage: Eukaryota > Viridiplantae > Streptophyta > Magnoliopsida > Malpighiales > Erythroxylaceae > Erythroxylum > Erythroxylum citrifolium. The sequence continues at coordinate 51,137,336 of JANKOE010000009.1, read as the reverse complement.
AGGAAATTATTGCCCTGTCTGTTTGAAGGTCCGCTTGTTTTATTTTTAAGCAGCGTTTCAGCATTGTTTGGTTTTGATGGTTAAAAACTTATTGTTGTGAGCTAATATGACTTTAACTTCTGGATCTTTGTATTATTTACAGGTTTATAGAGATTCAGAATCCACACCTATGGTTTGCTGCGATATTTGCCAGCGTTGGGTGCATTGTCATTGTGATGGTATTAGGTTTGTTGCTGCCATTATTTAACAAGTTATAAACATGTTAAATCTCAAGTAGTTTGTTTATGTTTAGGCAAGTGGGTATACATGTCAAGAAATAATTTGGTGCTTGAATTACATTTTTACTCCTATTTGAGACATTATTTGTATGATTGGTTTTATATGTTTTTACACAATTTTTTGTTACCTTGTATCAAAGTGTGGTGTACAACTCATTATGGAATAAATGTTTTGCAGTGATGAAAGATATATGCAGTTTCAAGTAGATGGAAATCTCCAGTATAAATGTGCTACTTGTCGTGGGGAGTGCTATCAAGTCTCTCTCTCTCTCTCTCTCTCTCTTACTTATTAGGTCCATTATAAGCTTCTTGTCGTATTTTTGCCATATTCATTTCATTAATTAGATACTGTTTGTTTGCCAGGTGAAGGATCTTGAAGATGCTGTACAAGAACTTTGGAGGAGACGAGACAAAACAGACCGGGATTTAATTGCGAGCTTGAGGGAAGCTGCAGGGTTGCCAACTCAGGAAGATATTTTTTCTATCTCCCCTTACTCAGATGATGATGAAGAAAGTGGTCCTGTGACGCAAAAGAATGAATTTGGTCGTCCTCTAAAGCTCTCTCTAAAAGGGTTAGTTGTCAAGTCTCCTAACAAGAGCAAGGAATATGGAAAGAAATCTTGGAATAAGAAGTCTTCTAAGAAAAATGATCCTCATACATCTTCTATTAGTAAGACAGAACTGCTTCAGCAGGATATTCGATCTTACGAAACTAGTAAGGATGAAACTAAGGATGGCAACAGAAAAACATACGAAAAAGGACCAGATGTATATTCTTCCACTGTTACAGGAGTGGTGAACAACATTGAAGGTATTTGCTCTATCAATCAGCTAGGAGGTTTGAAACACAAGTTTGTTGATGAGGTCATGGTGAGTGATGGAGAAAGGAAATCCAGTGTTATTCGAATTGTAAATAATAAGCCACATGACTTGGATAGTGGGGATGATGCTGAAAGAAGTGGTAGTCAGTCACAGCCTTTGAAACCAAAGAAGTTGGTTATAAATCTAGGTGCTCGGAAAATAAATGTTACCAATTCTCCAAAGTCTGATGCGTGGAGCTGTCAAAGAGAACAGGACTTGACAACTTCCAATGGTATGCCATCCATGTAATTCATGTGAGCTTTGGTGAACTATGATGGTCTCTTTTGCTGAATACCTGTGGTATTTCTTTTAATAAATAACTTGGTAAAGTATTTTGACTTATTAGTTTCTCTGAATGATTATACTTGTAAGGGATGCAATATCGCAGTCATTAGATTAGTATTTTTGATTTTCTATGGAATAGTAGTCCCTGTCTCTATACTGATATGGTTATGCCTTTGATCTTCATGCGTAGGTAGTGAAGTTACAGGCCAACACAGAACAAGCGGCAAGTATTTTGCAGAGAGACATGATGACACTGCTAAATTTGGAGACGGTGAGTGGCTTTCTTCAATTTGTTCGTCTTTTTCTCAATACCGTTCCTTTTTGCTGCTAGTGGTTACTTTTAGTGAACGGATGGCATCATAGTAGTTACATTTGTATCATGCAGCTGAGAGAGTTAATCAGTCTGGCCGAATGAGTGGTCTAAAATTTGCACGAAGAGAAGGAAATTTAATCAAGCTCGGAAAATTGAAGTCTGAAAATTCAATCTTGAATCCCAACTTTGATCGAGGTAGTGGCTCTGATGGAGGTGAAGCTATGCGTTCGGACCAGACTCATGTTTCATCAAGTAAAAGAAGCATTGAAGGCAACAGAGCTGCAGTTGAGACTGTGAATGATGTCCCTACTGTAAAAAGTAGCAAGGTATTGTTGGGAAAGCGATCAGAAACTAGATCTGATACAAAAACTGAAAGCAACGATGACTCTGGTAACTCCCCAATTTTGAATTCCTTGCGAAAAGATTCCAAACTTCCACTCAGATTAAAGATTAAAAAACCCAGCATCGAGAACCAGAATTCTCCATTTCCTCCACCCGAGGAAGAGAAGAGTATAAGGGGTCAAAGATCAAAAAGAAAGAGATCATCAAACTTCATGATGGTATTAAATGAAGCTGAAAATGCCACACAATCTCATCAGGACAGTGAGATGATGGGAGCTAATTGGATATTAAAAAGATTGGGTAAAGATGCAATTGGAAAGAGAGTTGAAGTTCACCAGGCATCTGATGATTCATGGTGAGCTTCTTGTTTTTCTTTTACTCTCCTGAATATCTCTCTGTTTTGCTTCTTATGTTTATCTCCCTTGATTCTGATCTTGATCTTTTAATTTAGGCATAAGGGTGTGGTGTCGGACATTGTTGAAGGTACGTCAATGCTCTCTGTTACTCTAGACGATGGTAGATTAAAAACCTTGGAACTTGGGAAGCAGGCTGTTCGCTTTGTTCCACCGAAACAAAAGCGGTCAAAGATATGAGAGCTTGATCCCTATTTTCAGTTAATGATTTAATCTCTAGATTTCTTCCCTGTAGTAGGTGAAGAGTTTTGTCTCCATTTCAGGGGCAGGGAAGGTTAAAATTGTATTTTCTGGTTACTCATTACTGCTGCTTATTTATGTGCAGTGGTAGTATTGTAAATGAAGGCCATTAGTTGCTTGCATGATCCAATGGTTCTCTGTACCTTTAGGGTTTCCAGAGTTGAAGAGTATGAAAATTCTACTTTTAGATCTTTTTAAAGTTTAGATTAGCAATGATGTAGAAACCCCAGCGTTTGTATTCATGGTGCTTGGAATCATTTATCAGGGAATGTGTACTAGCTCTTGGAATCATTTATCAGGGAATGTGTACTAGCTCTTATGACATTGGTTAATTGTGAATGTTCACTAGGAAGGCAATGGCCTCGAATCTTAAATCGATTCAAATTTTAATCGAAAATTTTTAATCCATTTGTTTGGTTAAATTTAAGTGTTTTTGTTTAGTTTGATACCAATTGGAAGAGGCTTGAACTAGTTTATTAGAAGTGTAGATTTTTCAATTTTTCGTTATTTTATTAACATATAATATTTGATAAGATGGGTCTTATTTTATCGAATGTCTTTGGTAATTCAAGAATGCCAAGTCATTTCGAAACTAATCGCTTTGAGCTATTTTTCGGATGTGCAAAGGGTAAAAATTTTAGGTCAAATTCGAATGGAAAGAATTAGAAAAGATTTTAATTTTACGATTTTTTGTAGTAATTAAAAAATTCAACTATTTCAGTAGTTATATAAAAAATTTGAATACCTTAATTTTTTAATTTAATTTTTATTTTTTTGTTCGATTTATTTTAATACCTATTGTTAAAATCTGATCTGTTTATTAATTAATTGGTTAATTTTTTAAAATTAACAAATTTTTATAAATTAAAATAAATAAATAAAATTTTATTTAATAATTTTTTAAATTGAATTTGAAATTTAAATTCTTAGAGATAAATTTTTAACATATTTTAAATTCTTTAATTTTATTTCATCTTTAACTGATTTTATTACCATCTAATATCTGTTTAATCTCTAAAATTTTACAACAATAACATCATCCAGTATAAATTTCGTTGAGATGCAAGATTTGAAGAGGTCTAATATACGCAGTCTGCCCCTAATTAGTAGAGAAGTTGTTTTCAAATTACCCTTTAAAATCTTAAATCTCTTATTTTACCGGTTTAATTTTGAAGGTGATTTTTAAAATATTAATTTTATATTATTTTTAATATTTATTACTATAAATTTTTTTAATGTTATATATTAATATTATAAATATTAACTTTTCGATATTTAATATTTGGAATAAATCCAAGACTAAACTTTCTGTTAACTCTTAGCGGCCGCGTTTCAGCGATTGGAGGTAGACTAGCTACCACTTAATGCTTTTCGTATTTGCTCGGGATAGGAGACGAGAGGTGTGCGTGTATTGCCTCTCCACTCGCTCGTTTCTCTCAGTACTCTCAGCAACACTATTGAACCGTAGCCGACGAATCCTGTTTCGATGTAATGCTGTTTTCCTGCCTTGTTCTTCCTCGCATTGGTTTCGCGCTCTATCTGTTTGATAATACGTCTAGGAGAGATTTATCTTTCGTTGCACGTACCATGGAGGTCCAGGGCGGGGTTTAAATGTGTTTGTGTTAGTTTTGATTTTGGAGTTCTTGGAACTTGGGAGCGTATTTGAGAAATTGGGGTCGAATCGTGGGCTGAGCTTACCATTTTACGAGTGGAGTTAGTTATTCAAGACTGTTATGTAAATATTAATTTAGAGATTTTGCTGTTGTGGGTTGCCTGCATGATGAAGTTTTCTTTCTAATGGATAGGTGCTAAAAAGGAGCAAGCTTTCTTTGCTAAGAAGGATGGCGACGTTTTCTGCTTATTCTTTTGTTTCTTCTTTTACGTTTCTTCATTCTATTGTTCCCAGGACAAATCAGACATTATGTTTAAGTGTGTGTTATAGGTCTCCAGCCAAGTCAAGGAGACTCGCTGCTTATTTACATACAAATCAATTGCAAACAAAACCCGAATCAGTTGTGGGGCAATATCTCCCTCCACTGTTTAGGTCTGCACCTGCATGCTCTGGTTTTTTTTATGTGAAATAAACAGTTTTTCTATTTATGTTCTGATTTTTTTTTCATGCTCAGTGTTGCACCAATGATGGAATGGACAGATAATCACTACAGGACTCTTGCTCGGCTTATATCAAAACACGCATGGCTCTATACTGAAATGTTGGCAGCTGAAACAATTGTTTACCAAGAAGGGAATTTGGTACCTAAGCAAGCAATTTAGTTTTCCTGATAAGGGTTCAGATCTTCTTCTGGGTGAATCAATAAAGAAAGTAGTCCTTAGAGGTTACTAATTCTCTGTTTCTTGTTTGCCAACGATCAGGACAGGTTTTTGGCATATTCACCTGAACAACATCCCATTGTTTTGCAAATTGGTGGGAGTAATCTAGAGAACCTGGCAAAAGCAACTAAACTTGCAAAGTCATATGGCTACGATGAGATTAATTTCAAGTTATGGCACTTTGTAACATCCTCTGTTTGTTTTCTACCTTATATTCATTTGTTTTATAAATTGCTGAACCAAAACTTTCCATCTTGCCTCCAAAATACGCCAGTTGCGGTTGTCCTAGTCCGAGGGTAGCTGGGCATGGGTGTTTTGGCGTTCGTCTTATGCTTGATCCAAAGGTTTGGCGGTTGAGCTGTTTACTTTGTTGACTAAATAAATAATTCTTTTCTATTGTTTCTGTTATTCCTTATGTCTCGTATTCCCATTTCATGTTCTCAAGGGAAGTTTGTTGGCGAGGCCATGTCTGTAATTGCTGCTAACACAGATGTTCCTGTTAGCGTTAAATGCCGAATTGGTGTGGATGATCATGATTCTTACAATGAGCTTTGTAAGTTTCATATGTTTGCTGTATCTCAATATGAGCTGAAGCAAATTGAATATGTATCACTTTGGAGTTGTTTTGTGGAGTTGATGGTTGATTAGGATATGAGAAGAAGAGAATCCTATATTCCAATGTTCTCCAAACACATAGTGTGGCTGTTTGTAGCTTGCAAGAGTTTTAACTCCTAATGTCTTCACAGATTCTTATCCTAAGGTTGCTACTTAGCTGGGATTGTATCTTGACATTGTTCCTTATCCTGCTACAGGTGATTTTATCTATAAGGTATCTTCTCTATCCCCAGTTAAACATTTTACCATACACTCGCGGAAGGCTCTGCTCAATGGTCTTAGCCCAGCTGAAAATCGAAAGATTCCTCCTCTGAAGTAAGAGCTTAGTTCAAGCTTAAGTGTAATTCATTCTCACATATCTTTACTTGTAGTCAATGATAATACCATCATTAAAACAGAAACATAATACCTATTTCTTTTATGTGCAACTGACTACTTAAAATTATACAAGTGCAGATATGAATACTATTTTGGCCTGTTGCGTGATTTTCCAGACTTACAGTTCACAATAAATGGAGGGATAAATTGTGTTGATGAGGTTTGGTATCTATATTTTCTTCTCAATATATTCTTTAGTATAAAATCCCATTTCCTAGTTAAGATTTCAATTATTTACTGTTATCCTCCTATACTACATCAAAGTGATTCCTGCAAATGGGTTATGTCATAGGTGAATGCAGCGTTGTTGGAAGGAGCACATGGTGTTATGGTTGGGCGTGCTGCCTATAACAAGTATGTCTATATGAATAGCTTTTTAATCTGTAATTTAGTCTCTGAATTAACTTCCAAAAGTACTTTCACCAAAATGCATTTTTGTTAGGTCATTCCTAAACTAAGCCACTAGATTAAATTTGGAAGTGTCTTGGCATTGTCCACTGTATGTGTTATTTATCTCTTTTCAACCAAATTGAATGAGAAAAGGCGTAGGTTTTTGTCAAGGTCCAGGTTTGAGAGCTTAGAGCAGCCATATCGTGTAGGAATGCTGAATGGCAGTCATGCCCGCATAGTTCCAAACTATCTTGCTTGATTAGACCTTGACCTTTTTAGGCCGTTTGACAAACTACTGTTAAAGTCAATAGCTTGACTTGTCGGCAACTATACAGCAAGCTTGTTTAAAACCAATGCCGTATACTCTTAACTCGTGTGTTTATCATAGAGGAAGCTGTTTTAAACCCAACGCCTTGTACTTAGCTCCATTGTTTACCATATTGCCCTTAGTGATTACTAACATAATACTCTGTTGGCAGCCCATGGAATGTTTTGGGTCATGTGGATACTGCAGTTTATGGTGCACCGAGTAGTGGTCTTACCCGCCGTCAGGTTTAATAGCTTATCTTCTTATGCATCCATGCACGTCTCCAAATGATGCACCCTTAACATCTCATCGTGTGACTTTCATTTCTTTTTAGGTCCTTGAAAAGTACCAAGTGTACGGTGATTCAGTTCTGGGGATCAATGGAAACAATAGACCAAATGTCCGAGATGTCGTCAAGGTAATGGGATTCTTTAACTCGATTATAATGTTTGTGGCGAACTTTCTTCTTATGAACAAAACTAAAGGCTTGTTTATTTGATAGTTATGACTGCCAGCGTACATAGTGGCATTATGTTCTTTGATTTTCCTTTTTAAATTCTGAATGTGTTCAATATGATGCAGCCTTTACTTGGAATTTTCCATGCTGAACCGGGAAATGCTGTGTGGAAGCGCAAAGCTGATGCGGCCTTCCAGCATTGTACGGTATGTAGATAAGAACAAGCCAACTTAGGAACTATATTGGCCGTGGGTTTTCTACAGAACTGTCAATTGTGAGGGGTTATCCAGATATATCCACGTTTATGAAATATGCTGCTTCTAGCTATAATAGATAGGGTTAGAGCTCAGATGAGCTGGGCTGAGCTTGCTGACTATTTTGAACCAGAAACTTGAACTGGACTAGAGGGGGAGCTCTTCGGGGTGATCCCTTAAAGCTTTTGCTTACATGTTTTTCACTTTGCAGACAATCAAATCCTTCTTCGAGGAAACTCTAACGGCAATTCCGGACAGCGTCTTGGATTCACCTGTTGGGCGGCACCATCAGGCCGCAAAGATCTCTTTACTAGTGTACGAGGATTGTTGCCAGCTCCATATGAAAGCAGAGAACTGACGGTAGCATATGCTTAGTCTTAACCTGCATGTAGCTCTCTCTAACCCACCCACCCATATCTTTGTATACCCGTTAATTAGGTACAATTGTTTGATTTGGCCGAATTGGTCACTGTAACGCTATGTAATGTATTTATTATACTGTGATAGGGCCTTCATAGGACTTGTCATTTCCTTGAATCGTTCGGTTTGGGACACCAACATTTATGTTCTTGACGCCTTTAACCCAAAACTAAGTACATGTAGAGAGTAGGATACACAAATCTCAAAAGATGAAACGATGTAAGTGTTTTTGGTATGATATTTTGAGTATATGTAATCGGATATTTGTAAATTTTACAACAACACTCTGTATGAATCTCGCTGATATACTCGATTTGAAGACATGTTTTTGTATGAATCTCGCTAATATACCCGATTTGAAGACATGTTTTTGTAAATTTTGAATAAATTATTTTACAAAATAATAATTATTTAAAGTCAAGATACTGATAAGTTCATATTAATATATTTAATATGTTTGTGTAGTATTAAATCGTCTAATTCAAAATTAAATAAAATTAAGGAATTTATAAATAATTAAAAATTATTTTTATTTATCAAAAAAATATTTTTTTAATAAAAATTTATTAGTTTACGAAACCTAGTAGATTAATTAATAAGTTAATCGGTTTTTAACAACAAAAGTTATTCTAACTTTTTTATTCTTTGATCCCGTGTTGATCCAAAAACAAAAAAAGAGGAGGGTCGTCTCAACAGAAGGAGGACTTGCAACTGTAGATTTTCAAAATATTAGTTATGCTCGTTGGCTATAGGATTATACGAGCAGATTCATACAGTCTACTGGATGAATTTTTTTCAAAAAAAGATCTTTTTTAAATAAGAACTAAACAATCAATTGGCCTCTTAAAAAAGTTCTTCTTATAAAAGATCTATAAAAAAAAAATCTCACTGGTATAATCGCAACCAAACAAAGACTTGATATGTTTAATCAGTATTAAATCGTCTAGTTTAAAATTAAATAAAATTAAAGAATTTATAAATAATTAAAGAAATTATTTTTATTTAGCGAAAATTTAAAATTTAATTATAAAAAGAGATTATTAAATAAAGATTAATTAGTTGTTTTAGTTTATAAAAAATTATTAGTTCACGAAAACTAGTAGATTAATTAATAAATTAATCGATTTTTAACAACAAAAGTTATTAAACTAAATCAAACCAAAAAATTAGGAATTAAATTGAAAATGCATCGATTCAAAAATTTTACTATTAAACTAATCAAATCGGTTAGATTTTCAAAATATTAGTTATGCCCGTTGACAATAGGATTATACGAGGAGATTAATTGTACAATTAGGATATGGTAGAGGCGGTAAGTTTGAATTTAACGAATTCGACTTAGAGCCAAATGCAATTAATGAATACTACAAGGACCACTACATGTCAATACCAATTAGAGAACGACACGTCCATGTACGAACTGCTTGGGTCACCTTAATCTGACTAAGTACGATTTTGCTTCGGCGTTTTTACTTCTTGGAAGATGGAACTACTCGATTGAGTAGAGTACACAATATGGAATCGTCATCGGAGCCGACGTGTTTTGTTTCTTCGTACGACGTCTCAACCAACTGGACTGTCGCTGGTGGCTCTCTTGTAAATTCCGTCACCTTCGAGTCCTCTCCTTCGCTAGTCAATGAGACTGATCCTGGGCAGTCCTCCGCCGCATCGCTTCTTGTATTTTGCCCTCCTTCACCTGATCCAGACCCCTGCGAGATCACTCGTGAGTTTCCAATTCTTTACAAATGACTCGGGGGAGATTTTTTTTGTTTTTTTTGTTTTTGTGTTCTAGTGTTTGTTTAACAGCTTCCGACATTCAATTTTCGAGGGTTTGGTGCTACTGCTGTTTGGCCATCAAGAAAAAGCGAGGGAAAATTGATGATGGCATAGATTTTACTTTTACTTTTTATTTTAATACTAGTGAATTGAGCAAGATTGAATCTAGATTACTAGGATATGCTTGCTCGCCTGGAAATTGAAATTAATGGAGAACTTAGGGGATTTGACGGACTGTTGCCTCAGGAGATTTTTTGTTTTTTGGTGTGTATGTGTGTTCTAGTATTTGTTTTCCAGCTTCCAACATTCAATTTACAAGGGTTTGGTGCTGCTGCTGTTTGGCCACCGAGAAAACGAGGGAAAATGGATGGTGGAATAGACTTAGGGGGTGCTTGTTAATTGATACGGGAAGAAAGGAAAGGAAAAGGAATGAAAAAGGATGTTTATGATTGGATGAACAGTATTTCTATATTTCTTTTTGGCGCAATACTGCATACTTTTTTCAATACGGTGAGAAATGGAAATAGATTCATTGCAAATCTTATTACCATTTTTCTAAGTGAACCAAGCACATCCGTAAAAGGACATGTCACCCGTAAAAGGAGATGTTAGTTTTTTAATCATATTTTAGTTTTGATTTGCTTTCTTTAAAAAATAAGATAGTAAGTCATGAACATTGGTATCTTGCGAGATTTTTCTTTTTCCATCTTTTTTCCCGTTTCTTCATAGTCTTTTTGTAGTTGATGAAGACCTTATCAATGCAGTTACTTTTGCACAAAAACATGAGATACGGCAGGTTTACGTACGAAGTACAGCTCGAGTTTACGAAATTTATTGTGTCCCTGAGCTGCAAAGTTGCAATGATTATCTGTGTACTGTACAATGTGGCATTGCTGTTAGAGACGGAGAAGTCTTGTGTACCCGTGTTAGTGAACAAGGTGTCTTGCCATATCTTGCTGACTCTTCGAAAGAACTAACTGGAGAAAAATTGCAAAATGGCAATAACCTTACCCCAAATGAAGATGATTGGGTTGAAGTAAACTCTGATACTTCCCTGGATGTTACTAGTAGAAATGGTTCTACATCAAATTCTGACAAAAGGCTGTGGAGAAGTTCTCAGGTGTTTATTTGCTTAATAATAATATTTTTGTTGAAATTCTAGCTAATCCTATTCGTATTTGGTGTCATCCATAGTTTTCTATTTTGTTACCTGTAAGGCTAAAAACTTACAGCATTGTTAAAGCATCGTCCTCTCCCTTCTACCTGTTCGACCCATCATTTCCTCTCTGTTGTCGGGCTTGTTGTGAATCTTGATTTTCAGCGGATATATATTGACTAGAAGTTGTAAGAGAAGAGTTTCACTGATAGAATGATTTGAGTTACTCATTTAATGAGCTGATTGTATATTCATGGTATTCCATTTTGACTGGGCTAGGTTATGTAGGGAAGCTATCGTTAGGGTTTACTTTTCCTTTTCTACGTGTGGATCTGAACTTGCAATATCTCATCAAAGTTCATAAAAGGGCTTGCTGTGTTGTCATTTCATTTCCTTTGCTTTTGCTATTTAGTTCATTTAGTTCTTTTGTCTTATTGATACACGCTCATATCATTGTAAAAATATCAATACTATACCTATCTGCTGTTTGCTAGCAAGGTTTATAAAATTGGTTGGAAATATTTAGTGGCAAATCTTGGTCCTTACAAGCTTCATCCTTTTGTTGTTTTGCTCCTAGCAACTTTAATATTGGGTGAAGAACTAGAAACAAACAAATTACCTAGACCTTGAGTGTCTTTCGACCACAAGAAAAAGGGGACATTCCAAATTGGTTTCCTAAGGAATTAAATTAAGAGTCTACAAAGCTGTAATGCACCAAAAATGGAGTTTACTAATTTTCTTAATTTTGTGCTTACTTGAGTAGGCAGAGTGGTGTGGGGGGGGGGGGGGCGG
>JANKOE010000009.1:51109662-51121205 GCA_026284465.1 Erythroxylum citrifolium | reverse complement strand
GTATCTGTATCGTTATCTTTATCCGTATCTGTATCTGTATCTGGTTCAAGACCACTAATAGTAAGTTTGGTAGCTCCATCCCGAAAACCACAAAGTCAAAGAAGGCCCATGGCTTTGGATTTTAACCACGGCAAGGCAGCGAAAGGCTTCCTCTTCTCTTCTCTTCTGCTTCTTCCTCTTCTTCTTTCCTCGTCTCTTGCGCATTCACTCCAACCAAACAACACGCAATTTCCTTTAACTCGCCTAAAATGGTGTTAACTTCCCTAACTTACTTACTCCTACCAAACACTTCTGTATCCTTTTTTCTTTCTTTGACATCATCACTGAGCTCGCTTGTGGTTGTATCGTCATCATATCCCTGATAGATACATTACTGCATATGAATATGAATAAACGAGCTCAATCAATGTTAATGTAATATATTAATCAGTTTGATAATAAATTATAAAGTTTTGAATTTTTGAATTTAAATTTCTAATATTTTGAACTTTTTAATTAAATTTCCATATTTTTAAAATTACGCAATTCAATATAAAAGGTGTTTTTTGTTAATATTTTATAAAAATCAATTGAAGAATAATCGTAAAAGTTGATATTTAAAAAAAGTTACATAACATCTTATTTCTTATATCTTTTTTAATTATTAAACAAATAATTATATTTCAAATACATAAATATTAATATATTTGTATTTGAAACTAAGACTAAGTTTGTTGGATGTAAGGTTTTTAATGGAATGGAATGAATTATAATGGATTGAAATGTAAACGGATGTAATATTAGAAAATTATTGTTTGGAAGGGATGAAATGATTTATAATGTAATATAGTGAAATGTTGTTTAAAAGAAGGGTTTATAATATAATACAGTGAAAAGTTGTTTATCATTTTATATTCCATCGTAAACCTCCAAATTGAAAGTTTCTTATTTTTACGTTTTAGGATATAATGGAATATAATATGAAACCCTTCTCTTCTATCTCATTCTATTCCATTCTTTTATAAACCATCATTACACAAACGATGGAGTAATATTTCATTTCATCTCATTAATAAACCCTCAATCAAACGTAGCCTAAAAGGTTATACTGATAAAGATGATAAGACATTTAACCCTTCCATATATTAATTTTTATATTGTTTTATTAATGATATTAGTTAAATTTTAATGAAGATAATGATTTAAATTTAATTACTCAATCTTTTACACTTTAGGAATTTAATTAAAATTTTTCAATATTAGAATAAAATAAAAAATATATTTTTATATGTATGATTTTCTAATGTTTTTTAAAAAAATATTTTACACTTCTTATTCCTAGAACTCTGCTTAAAATTTTTAAATTGTTTGATGTAAGAGGACTAAGTTCAACAAACCACTATTTAAACTGTAAGTTTCATTAAGCTAAATACCATTGTTAAAAAACCTGTTCGGAACTTAGGTTTAAGGTTTAAAAAATTTAACTGGAATTTGACTATCATAAAATTAGTTAAAGATTGAATAAAATTAAAGAATTTAAAATATAATTAAAAGAAGTTGTCCTTATTTATCAAATAATTTAAAGTTTAATTAAAAAAGAGATTGTTAAATGAAAATTAATTGACTTATTTTAATTTATATGATTTTATTAATTTACAAAAATCAACCGACTAATTAATAACTCGATCAATTTTTAACAACAAGAGTTGTTAAAATAAATTAGATCAAAAGTTAAAAACTGAACTAAAATATTAATTAGTTAAAATTTTAATTTTTTAAGAAAACCACGTAAGCAAGCTCCTCCTGACCAAAAGAACATTTCTATGATATAACAGAAGATCAGATCTTCTATTCTGATTATGATGTTCCTATAATGTTCAATTAAACCTTATCCACACATTTATGTAGATCCCACAAAAATGTATAAATAATATTTAATAAAACGAAGTTAGAACAGAGTAACTGAAACAGAAGATTTGATATGGTATAAGTCCTGCAGGGAAGTAAGTCCCTCTTACTTAATCTCAGTTTTACATACAAATTTGTGAAATAATATTAGGGGTAAAAGTATAAATTTATATTATTAATTTAAATATTCTTTATATTTTTTATTTAAAAAATCATTTATTAATAATAATCAAATGCGCCTTTCAAATAGTTAATTTCCTCTAACTTGATTTGAATTTTGCTTATAAATATATAAGATATATTTTTTTAAAATGGGGAGACTCCAATCACTATCCTTTAGATGTCCACTGGGTAAATCTCCAGATTGACGCAATAACCTACAAATCATATTAACCGGGTACTCTACATTAGGCAAGCTCCGTACAATAAGCTCAATCGAGAGAGCGAAATTAGGGGGATTCGAATACAAGACCTTTTGATTCAATGCTCCTTATTCCACCAACTCGACCACCCCCTAGGGGCTAATATTAAATTATACTATAACTTAAATACTATTTATAATATTTATATAAATACACAACCAAGTAAATAGAAATTATTAGTTAATTTTCCACTTCCAGCATTTCTATTTTTGGCTTCACAAATCTGGCAATCTTCCTTTACTTTCCTTCCGCTACGAGCTCAATGTTCAAACAAAGACATGGACAAAGTGTACAATGTTGTTTCATCAACTTCAAAGCCTACCAAACTGATGATTATTATTACCAAAACCGGGTCTTTATAGCGTAGTACGTTACTATACCACCAAAGTTATGTTGGTAAGCAAGCATATGAAGACTAGCTCAAGCTGGTTTTTTTTTTCTAAACCGCTTTTTGGTCTGGAAAAAAAAAAAGTCGGCTACCCTCCCAATAACCCTTTCGTCTCAATCTCTAACATTCAATTTCCATACCTGTATGTGTCATAAGTAACATTCTTTGTGTAGCCATTATCAGTACTACTCTCAAACTTGGAAAAAGCTCCACCAGTTCCCTCTATATATATAGGGTTGTGCACGTTAGGACAAAGCATTCCTGACAAGTCTGTTCTGTTTCCTGTTCTTGGAAAGACTGAGAAACATGAACCCTCCGAGCTTTCTGCTCTCGTTTTTCCTCGTACTAACCTATTTCACCTCGTGCCTTGGCGTTTACCATGAGAAGAACTCACACACCGTTGGTTACCATTCATTACCAGCATCTTCAAGTCTGCTAGACAGGAAGTCCATGACTTCGAACAGGCATCGACAACAAGCAAGAGGTTATGCAAGGTCAGTGAACGTTGATGAGTTTGGGGCTAAAGCAGATGGAAGGGATGATAATGAGGTTAGCAAATGAAGAGTTCCTTCAGGTTCTTAATGTCACAGATTGTTTCTTGATTCTGAAGTTTCCAAATCATAATCGTGTTCTCAGGCATTTAAGAAAGCTTGGAGCAAGGGCTGTTCTTCTTCAGGAGATGTTGTTATTATCGTTCCTAAGAACAGGATATACACTCTCAAACCAGTCACCTTTTCAGGTCCTTGCAAATCAAGGATTATATTTAAGGTGAGCTCTTAGTAATGAAAATCTTTTAATAACGTAAAAAGGATTCATCAGCTTCGGTTTTGCAACATTTAAGAACAGAGCAAATGGGCAGTTCTCTCAATTAATAACTTTGAATTTTGCAATGCTAGATTCAAGGAACAATCAAGGCTTCTGCAAAAAGAGGAGACTACGCAAGAGATAGGAGTCATTGGATAGTGTTTCAGAATGTAGAGAATTTCAGGGTTAAAGGTGGTGGAACCATCAATGGCAGTGGAAAAATATGGTGGAAAAACTCCTGTAAAATCAACGAAAGCTTAGTATGTGTTAGATCCTTGGATCATTGCTTCTCAATTTCCATTTTTCTGTTCTTAAACAAGTTTTTTGGACTAATCTTTGAATTCTATTCTGTTTCAGCCTTGTATAGGTGCACCAACTGTAAGTTTCCATTGCTCATCTTCTTTCAGTTACAGAAAAAGCTTCCTTAGTTCTATGTCTGACCAGAAATTACTACTTCTTGCAGGCTGTGACCTTCGACGAATGCAAGAATTTAATCGTATCCAACCTGAAATTCTTAAACGCACAACAAATGCATCTACGTTTCGAAACATGTCTGAATGTTAGAGCTCTGAACCTCCTGGTGACTGCACCAGAGAAAAGCCCCAACACTGATGGGATTCATGTTACTGGCACCCAAAACATTCGGATCCAAAACTGTGTCATAAGAACAGGTAGTAGTACTACATGAACTGTAACCACCAACCAAAGGTTTTCAGTAACATTCATGTCTTAAAAGTATCATAATTTGCTAAACAGAAACCTGAAAATGTGTTGACTAATTGATCTTTTTTACTTCCATTACAGGGGATGATTGCATCTCTATAGTAAGTGGGTCTAAAAATGTTCAAGCCACAGACATCACCTGCGGACCTGGTCATGGAATAAGGTTTGCTCGCAACCTTAACCTCTGTTCGAACCTTGATTCATACACACAGAACCACTCAGCTTCTGTTCATGATCATGCTACTTTTGCAGTATTGGTAGCTTAGGAGCAGGTAAACAAGAAGCCAGAGTTTCAAATGTGTTCGTTAACAGAGCAACTCTTTCAGGAACCACCAATGGAGTCAGAATCAAAACTTGGCAGGTAAGAGTCAATTTCACACTTTTTTGTATAGGTGTACCGAAACACACTACAAGAAGAAATCAACACAAAACCAACTTTTTTCTAGGATTCTTGGTGGAACTCCATCAACTCATTTTCTCGT
The DNA here is from genome assembly GCA_026284465.1 of Erythroxylum citrifolium. NCBI lineage: Eukaryota > Viridiplantae > Streptophyta > Magnoliopsida > Malpighiales > Erythroxylaceae > Erythroxylum > Erythroxylum citrifolium. The sequence continues at coordinate 51,116,499 of JANKOE010000009.1, read as the reverse complement.
TTCATATAAAGAACTGAATAATACAAAAATGGAGGTTTTTGTTTCATTGTAGGGTGGATCTGGATTTGCCAAAAACATAGTGTTCCAGAACATAGCACTGAATAACGTGAGCAATCCTATAATTATAAACCAGAACTACTGCGATCAGAAAGAACCCTGCGAGGAACAGGTAATAATAATTGAATAACACCCCCATGATTGATGACCCCATCTCCTCATTTTGCTCTGAATTTACCAACTAATGGAACGATATGTGTTTTGATTGGTGTCAGCGCTCAGCTGTGCAAGTTAGCAATGTAATATACAGAAACATAGTGGGAACTTCCGCTTCTGAAGTGGCTGTGAAGTTCGATTGCAGCAAAACCTTCCCTTGTCGAGGAGTTGTATTGCAGAATATAAACTTGAACAGTCAAGAAAGTGGTGAAAGGGCCACAGCTTCGTGCGACAATGTCAGGTTTGCTAAGAGAGGAAGGGTCTCTCCACAGTGTTATTGATCAGTTCGTTAGTCTTTTGTCTCCATGAGAAGGAAGAATAAGCAGCTATAAGCAAATTTATTATTTCTTAGGAAAGAACACCCTTGTTTAATTTATGCCTTGATGATCTTACCAAGTGTACCTCGTTCAATCGGATAGACTTCAATGTAAATAGTAATAAGTTACAAATCTATTCTATTGATTTTCGTCACATATCTCACAAGTGATACCCTACCGACAAACTAGAGATTAGATTATATGTTCCTATTATTCTCTTCTAATAATGGTTTTGAAATTCGGATCGGACTAACCGGTTTGATCGATGGTGGTAGGCTATTCGATTTAGGTGACTCCTAAAAATCAGTTCTCAATTGAACCAGTGCGAATCGGTGAAATCGGTCAATTTACAGGTTAAACCGGGACTGATCGAACCGGTTGGCCACTAGTTCAATGATTTTTTTATTTTCCTTTTTTCTTTCTAAAACACTGATGCACTTTTTGATTCTTTCAAAAGTAAAACCCACATTTTCTCCAAAAATCTAGTAGAAGTATAGAAATTTATATTATTTGGTATATTTTTATATTTTTAATATTACTAATATTATATATAATTAAATATAATTATTGCGTAATTATGACGTCATACCGATTCGACCACTGGTAACCAGTAAGGCCTCCGGTTTAACGTCCGGTCCGGGTTTCAAAACTTTGGTTCTAACTCTATTTTATAAAAATCTATTCATTCAATAAATAGAGCTCACAAAAATTATACGAGCAAGATTGGTCGACAAACTTATAAAAAAGTCAAATAATATTATATAAATCTTAAAATAAATATACAAGTTAAGTAAATAGTTAAACACAAAATAAACGGGAAGATAAATTTGTGGGTTTTATGAAAATTATGTATAAAATATAAGGACAAAAGGGACTAAAATAGGCTCATTAATTTGATATGAAAAAATTACTTTTTTTTTAGAAACTCTAAATTTGAGTTTCTTGAAAAATTGTATTTTAGTTATAAAAAAAGTTATATTTATTAAAAAATTATTTTTTTATTTAACAATTAAAAAACCTGTTTTAAAAAAAACTTTTGTGAGAGAGGAAAGTATTTATTGGATTCCTAAAAATCCAGCCACACGTACCCTTAATTTAATATGATAGAGTGGGTGACGTGGCAAAAGGGTACATTTCCTGACAGACAAAGGATCTTCGTACAACTGCGGTTGGATTCTTCCATTAATTGATTTAATCTTCAAGTTGCTTATTTATTTAATATTTAAATTATTATAAAATAAAAATATTTTATTAAAATATTAAAATAAAAATTATTAAAAAATCAAATTAACAGTTTCTAATTTTTAAAGTTTTTCTAATTTTGTGTTAAAAATCTTTATATGAATACTTATTTAATTAAAATTTTAATTTCATTTATATGAAATTTTAAAAATTAATTATTAATTTTTAATGGGTTATCTCTTTTTTTTTTTCCCCTTTCACGACAACTCCAAATGTCGATAGTGATGTTTAGAATAGTTATTCAAACACGTGGCAACAGCTTCACCAACAGAGCAATATATGACTTACCGAACCAGACAACTTAGTGCTGTCTTTCAAGTGTGGATTGTCGAGTGGGGAATGGCGGAGATATCGGAGATGGAGAAGGAGCAAGCGAACGTCGTCGGCGACGGTAAGGTAGTGGAAGTGAAGCCGAGTCCTAGTAAGGGTCTCACGTCCAAACTCGTCGACTTTTTCGAGAAGTTGATCGTCAAATGGATGTACGATTCCTCTCTGCCCCTCCACTATCTCTCCGGCAACTTCGCTCCGGTTCGCGAAGAGACTCCTCCTGTTAAAGACCTCCTCGTCAAAGGCTTCTTGCCTGTGAGTTACGGTTTTACATATCTAATAGGATAGGATTGGTTGCTTATGATTCATGCAATTCGATGGTTTAGTGAAATTGAGTAGTGAGTGATGATTGGGAGTTGTTTGAGAATGCAAGATTCTTTTTTTGTGTTTGGTTTTTGTTTAAATTTAGCTCTCTCCTTTTTTTTAACCGGTTTCAGGAATGTCTGAACGGGGAATTTGTGAGAGTAGGTCCTAATCCAAAGTTTAGCCCTGTTGCTGGATATCACTGGTATTATAGCTGTTTCTGGAATTTTTACTTGATTCTTATCAGATACAGATGTTTAATTCTGCATTTCTTCTGACATTTCTTCTTGGGTTGGTTTTTGTTGCAGGTTTGATGGAGATGGGTGAGTGAGCTTATGAAAAGAAATCGCCATTGATTTATATACTGTATTGTGTTAGTGAATGTTTGATGAGTACACAAGTGAGAAACCAGTCTGTTGGATCACTCATCCACAGACATTTTCAACCAGTCTGTTGGATCACTCATCCACAGACATTTTCTTCTTCTTCAAAGAAGTTGTTATCTGTTTTGCTGCTTTAGTAGTTGAGTTGATTTAACTTCATTGGACCATTCCTTTTTGATTTGTTAAGATATCTACTTTTTTCTATGTACTTAAACCTTTTCCTGTCAAATTGGTTTTGCAGGATGATTCATGGCATGCGCATAAAAGACGGAAAAGCAACATATGTTAGTCGCTACGTGAAGACGTCACGTCTTAAACAAGAGGAGTTCTTTGGAGGTGCCAAATTTATGAAGGTAAATTACAAGTTCTGATGTATTCTGATATTAGCAGTTTGCAATATGGTGTTGATGTTTGGACTTGGAACTATATCTTAGTAATTGAAGTTAACTACAATAGTGATCATTTCACAAGCTCAGTGTTGATCTTGTTTGAGTTACGAGTCATTCCTTGTATAAGCAAAGATAGAGAACTTTTTCAGGTTGACTTCAACTAAGTGGAAGTTCTTAATTCATGCCTCTTGTACATCTCCAGCACAATCCAAGCAAACATATAAAGACCTCATAGTAAAGATGTATTCTTTGAGGTGTCATATTTCTATTTAAATGGTCATTTGCAGATTGGAGACCTCAAGGGTCTATTTGGACTGCTCATGGTCAACATGCAAATCCTCAGAGCAAAATTGAAAATATTGGATATGTCATATGGGATTGGAACAGGTAAATTTTTCTTGTTTAGGCGATTATTCATGATGTTCCATCCCTCGTTTGTCTGAGAACTATTCATGAGAAATGAAACGAGCCTTTTACTTGAAATGCTATTTTTCTATGTTAAAATTTGAAGTGCAGAAGTGAGGAATCTGTCAAATATTACTTGTTTTATCATAAATCAAAAGGAAAATTGTTAAAGTAACTCTCTTGCAGGCAATACAGCTCTCACTTATCACCGTGGCAAACTTTTAGCACTTCAAGAGGCAGATAAGCCTTGTAAGCTTTGCTCTCAGTCTCAATTATGTTCTAATAATTCTTGGTATCAAATCTGTTCTGTTTGCATTATCTAGTAGGGGAGCTAGTGATATAGTTATCGTCTTGCAGATGTGATCAAAATTATGGAAGATGGAGATCTGCAAACTATTGGGATGTTGGATTATGACAAAAGATTAAAGCACTCTTTTACTGCTCATCCAAAGGTTGATCCATTCACTGGTACGCTTTATCCTTATAGAACTAACCTAATTGACTATCAATCTATAGTGAAGATGCTGAAATACAAAATCCCTGAATGCAGGAGAGATGTTCGCTTTTGGCTATGCGCACGAACCGCCATACATCACGTATAGAGTTATTTCAAAGGACGGTTTCATGCACGATCCAGTACCTATTACAATATCAGATCCCATAATGATGCATGACTTTGCAATTACAGAGAACTATGCAATTTTCATGGATCTTCCTATGTACTTCAGGCCAAAGGTACAGCAATTTCCCACTTTCTGTTTTACATCTTCGAAGGAGTGTGCAGATTACTTTCTTGATTTTTATGTGGTTGATGTGCCTAATCCTTTAATAGTCAAGAAATACAGTGCTACCTGATGAACAAGATAAGCTTGACTGCTCTTATACTTTTTCAGGAAATGGTGAAAGAAAAGAAAATGATATTCACTTTTGATGCTACAAAAAAGGCTCGATTTGGTGTTTTACCAAGATATGCAAAGGATGACAGCCTAATTAGATGGTTTGAGCTTCCAAATTGCTTCATTTTCCACAATGGTAGGCGGTTTTGGATGCTCTTGTCTATTTGATTGTCAAAAACTCTACCCTTTTTCTCTTATCTTTATTACTTTAGGCATTTGTAAGAATAATTCTGCAAAATACATACTTCTGACGCAAGAAAACAAGCAATTAGACGATAACACAGAAACAACAAGTTAGAAAGTTGTAATTCTTGAATTGATAAACCCTTCCATTACTTCCATAGCCGTACTACATACCATTATGGAATAGTTTTTACCTGTTTGCTTCATGGAGTCCTTAACATCTAGTTACTTTTGAACGTGACAAAATTTTCCTGCATTCATGAAATGTGATCCTTCTTTTTGATGACCTCTCTACTAGCCAATGCTTGGGAGGAAGAAGACGAAGTTGTTCTGATTACCTGCCGGCTTCAAGACCCGGATCTAGACATGGTCAATGGCTTCGTCAAAGAGAAGCTTGAGAACTTTTCAAATGAATTGTAGGGAAATGATGACAAAATTTCTCTGTTCTTAAATTAGTTTTCTACTTGCATATCTCACTATGATTGCTGAAAACAGATACGAAATGAGATTCAACATGAAAACTGGAATCGCTTTGCAGAAGAAACTCTCAGCATCTGCTGTTGATTTTCCTAGAGTAAATGAGAACTACACTGGCAGGTATGCAGCACCGTAGTTGATAAACATAAAATGTTCACTAAGCAGCTCATTTGCATATTAAAACAGGAATGCTTTCTGATACTCTCTTATGGACGCAGGAAACAAAGATATGTGTACGGCACGACTCTAGACAGCATTGCAAAGGTTACTGGAATTATTAAATTTGATCTACATGCTGAACCAGAATCAGGAAAGACAAAGCTTGAAGTTGGAGGAAATGTTAAAGGCATCTATGACCTTGGCCCTGGTAGATTTGGTTCAGAGGCTATATTTGTCCCTCGAGATTCTGGTACCCACAGTGAGGGAGATGATGGATACTTGATATTCTTTGTGCATGATGAGAATATCGGGTAATTCTTATTCTCTACCAACTGCGCGCTTTGCTTGTAGTTCATGATCATGTGACATTCCTAAGTTTCATGTGAGATTGTGAATTGAAACTCACCAAAATGCCATAACTTCATACTGCAGAAAATCTTCAGTTAATGTAATTGATGCGAAAACAATGTCACCAGATCCGGTTGCGGTTGTTGAGTTACCCCACAGAGTTCCATATGGATTCCATGCCTTCTTTGTGACACAGGTTAGTGCAAGTTTGGTTTCATCGTAAGTTAGTTTCTAAAGTATGGATTGAACTGAACATCATCAAATGTTGAACAGGAACAACTTCAAGAACAGTCGAAGCTGTAATTGCCCAGCATGAAGAAAGCTATGACTCGCTGCTCAGGCTATAAGCACCAGGAAACAAATCAGAGTGCAGAGCAGATTCATTCGGTTTATAAATATGTATGTACTAGCTTGTCAATGCATATGACAGAAGCTTTAAAACTTAATCTGAAACAAGGTCTATGTGATTGCCCCCTGTGAATCAGAAAAACAAAACCAGTTTTCATTATGAAGCATTTGGTATTTCGGCCACCATCCTTGTCGAAACAGGAAACAGTTCCCAGTATGGAAGCGTTTGGTATTTCTTCAGTAGCTTCATTCAATTTTCACATACATCCGAGGCAGACCAAGCCAAATTTAAATAAGACGGTGCAAAATCCTTACATCATCGGTTCAAGTTTTATGACTAGAAACCTATTGTCAACCAGTTCCTTGACAGTAAACGAACTGACCTTAAAACTACACCTTACCTTAGACCATGCAATCAAAACATTTTGGCAAGATCATAAGTTAACGATTACAGGACAAAAGAACCAAGTCTTTCTCATTGTTACGCCGACAGGTTTAGAAAGGAGAAACGTTTCAGTAACAAGAAACCAACTCTTGAGAAAACAGAAACTGTTCAGCACTAACAGTCAACAACTAAGAGTCTACTTGGTAGATACAGAAAGTTTGCTAACTTTTTACAGAGAAGTGAACGGAAGAAACGATGCTTTTATTTTAAAGACTTCACTGTGAGTGAAGTCTGTCGCATCCTCCAACTTCACCCCCTTAAATGCACAAGAGTACTGAAAGCCAAGAATGAATTGCCTGGAGAGACACTCAAGCTGGATATAAGAAACCCCTCTAGCTTTGATTGCCTGCATAAACAGGGCCACCCATAAGACGAACAAAGGATTCGGTTAGATCAAAGTTA
>JANKOE010000009.1:51069175-51094501 GCA_026284465.1 Erythroxylum citrifolium | reverse complement strand
TATTATCCTATCAATAATAGGATTCCTACCAAATCCTACCTTATTATTATCCTATCAATAATAGGATTCCTATCATAGTATTATCCTAATAAGGAAATAACCATAAAACAACTATCTAACAAATCAATAAAAATCCAAATTAATGTTTTTTCCCTAAGAATGCGTCCACAACACATCTCTTCTATAACAATAATCACCCGTAGTAGTATGCATATGGATATGAAAAGTTATTGCTCAAGAACTTAAGTAGTGAACTAATTCATTCTCACATATCCAAGTCAATAAATAACCTAATAGCTGAGTATTCAAGTGAACATAACCTGTTACCATGAAGAGAGCATTCATGTCATACAACTAATCAAGTAGTTGATACATAATGTTATTACCTTTCCCAGACACGACTTCTTTCTCAGTCCTCCATCTCATACCAATCTATAACAAGAGGTCAAAGGTAACACAAAAAATTAATAATCATATTCCCCTTACTCTCCAGTTCTTTATAGCCCTTGAACATCTATAATTAGCAACATTTTAGTAAAGAATTGGGGGTAGCAGAAATTGGATAGCACTTAAAGATATCCTTAAGGAAATACATAACCCTGCTTTACTCGTAGAAATCCTCGACTCTTAAGAAAATATTTGTGTAACAAAATACTAATCCAAACGGGAATAGAGGCAAACTGGAACAGAGCAATTCATTCCAATTTCCTGGCAAACTACTTAAATAGGATTTCAACCTTATTGAAAGGAGAAACATAGTTGCATGTTATCACCATGTAGGTAAATAGAACTGTGAACCAGAGAAAAGAAGAAGAAGAAGAAGAACACACAGCAGAACAAATATAATAATTCACACCTCAGCATCAAATAACACTGCCTCAAAGAAGCTGAAAAAGTATTAGTGAATCAGATTACTTAAATGATAGAGAAGAAATTTGGAATAAAAGAAAAGAATTACACTTCCCAGCCCCATTATTTCTTTCCTCAAAGAGCAGAATCAGTAAGTAGACACTAGACAGTAATAAGAGCATTCAAAAGTCATGAATTAATCTGGTACATACCTTGCCACTCTTGTAACGGGACATATCAGCTATGCAATATCTTCAAAAAGTTCAAGGCAATTACACATGAACTAAAAAGGGATTTCCTATACCGATACTCTCGAACCATGCAGCAAATCAAAAGCTGAAAATTAACGTCAAAGGATACTCTTTGAAAAGCTTATCATAGTATCGCTTCACAAGCCTTTGCTCCCATGATGTATCGGCATCATCTTCCTCAGTGCGTATAAACCTTAATAAGCAAATGACAATTGACAGAGAATCTGGATTGTCAGTAAAGAAGATGAAAGAAAGTTTTCAGAAACTAAGAAGTTCAACTTAAAACTGAAATTCCACGAAGTAGCAAGTTGCAAGACCGGTATCCTTCTCTTAAAGTGTCAAAGTCTGTTTTAACTGGCAACTTCGAGATTGTTGGATTCTCTTTTCCGTAGTATCTAACTGCATACAAATTTGAAAATTCAATCGATTTAAGCTTCCAAACTAAAGTGTCAACTCTTTTGCTTTCTACTCGCATTCTCAAGTTCAATCCATTCATCAACAAACTAGCAAACCCAAAACGAAAGTTAAAGGCAGAAACCAACATTTTAGTAATAAAAACAAATATGAGGATGATTGTAGCCTCCTTCCGTGCTCGTCAGAGGAGACTGTTCATCATCCAATTGCTTTAGGACACAAGGAATCACACAAACACAAAGCTTCAAGTTCGACCGATTCCTCTAATGTCCCCAATCAATCTAAGTCTCCTCACATTCTAGCATTTCCTCATTTCGATCATTAACAACTATCCCAACCAAATAAAAGCAAATCGTACCATAATCGTTAACGAATTTCTTGTGTCGATCGTACGCATTGAGACCCCGAATTTGAGCTTGGTATTGCCTGTTAAAAGTGAACAAATCAAATCCGAATTTAACATATAGAAGACACATCAGAGGAGGGGCAAAAGAGTTACTGTTTTCGCTCTTCTCTCTCGAAAACGGCCGATTTCAGAGATCCGAAAGAGGCCATTTTTGCTCCACCTTAAAGCACCAAAAAAACCCTAAATTTTGAATCTTTATGAAAAAATAAATAAATAAATCAAAAGAAAATAAATAATAACCGCGGGTAACGGACGGCAACCTGGTACGCGCCTTCTGATTAGTTGCTTACCTGTCCTAAAGTGTTGTTTCAACTCTGGCGTGGCGCGATTTTATTGGGTATTCGAGATATCTATAAACTGTAGAACACTAAACAAGCCAAGTCACTGTCTGCTGTCGCTCACTTCCAGCTGTTTTTATTTTCTGTCTGGTTCTCGAGAAAATATTTTTAAAAAAGAAAGCATCTTTAGCATGCCGAAAAAATGTTCTTTTTTAATTTTTAAAAAACAAAATAATTCACTTTTCGTACATATAAAATTGCCGAGGACAGAAAAGATTTGATTTTTTAGTTAAAATTATTTTTTTCAAAATAATGATTGGTTTGGTTTCTCTCAATCCATAATTGCATCGTCTGTCACTCTGTCGGTGTAGTTTGAAGTTTCCCACTCCAAAGGTCACAGTTGCTCTGTCGCTTTCTTTAGCTATTTGTTTATTACACACATTCATTACAGCTATACATCACTATAAATCTGTATAGTGTACGTATGATATAAGGGACTTTGTACAGAGAGAGAGAGCCTCATTGAGATATCCACTTTTCTTCAGGCCATCTTCGACTTGTGGCTGCAAGGTATGTGCACCAATTTGGTTTCTTTCTTTTCATATTTTCTCTATCTCGTACAACCTCTTGTGAGATCTGGAGGGGATCTAAGTATTGCCCCAGATCGGTTTTAGTTTTCACCTTTTACTGGTCGCTTTTACTTTAGGGAAGTTGAAGGCTTTTTAGCGGATATTTTTCAGGAACACTGGTTCTTTAAATCTCTTTTTCTAATAACCGGGTAAATCGGATTAAAGAATCATAATTTTCGATCTGGGCAGTTGTGTTCTTATTCTGGCTTTTCTGTATCAAGGTTCAATTGCTTTGTTTTGTGTGAAAATCTCTTGGCAGAGAGTTGTGAGAGAGTAGACCGATGATAAGTTGACTGAATTCAATCTGACTTTTGTTTTCTTCTCTTGATGAGCAGGAACATAAGGTCTTCTGCATTCTTGTCTGCACTTAGAATGTGTAGATCTTTCTCAGATTGAACTGACATTTCTGCTCATTGGTTGCATCTGGGCAGAAGTAGTGTCGATGGAATCTGAAGGTGAAACTAGGGTGAGTATCATAGGTGATTTTTCTATATTTCGATTGGTCTTCAGAGTTGAGGAAGGATAGGTAATACACTGTACTATGTAGTAAACGTCTTGTGAAACCATGGTGTTATAAGATAGGAAAGATATCCCAGATAGATGGAATTGGTCATCAGGTTGACCTCATGAAGTCTGTGTATTATTATCAACTATAGATGTAATTTTTTTTTACTTTTTCAGATAAAACAAGTATTCAGAATACTCTTCATGTTGCTAATATCTGTTACAATTTCTTTCTATGATTCATGCCATTCAAGTTTCTGAAACTACTATGTTGCGATTCTTGGTTTTTTCAGGCAAAGCTCATGAAGAGTGTCGGTGGACAGGTCTGTCAGATATGTGGTGACAATGTCGGCAAAACAGTCAGTGGTGATCCGTTTGTTGCTTGCAATGTCTGTGCGTTTCCGGTGTGCAGACCGTGCTATGAGTATGAGAGGAAGGATGGAAATCAATCTTGCCCCCAATGCAAAACCAGATACAAGAGGCACAAAGGTTGTTGTATGTCTATTATAGTTTTAGTGCTAGAAACTGAGGAAGTTTGAAACATATCTAATATCCTTTTCTTTTTCTGTGTGCTCTTTCAAGTAGCACCAGAGTTTGACTTATAATAATGTGAAAAGTCAAATTCCTCTAAAAGAAATTTTGGTTGTTATTCCAGGTAGCCCTGCCATTGCTGGTGATCAAGAGGAGGATGGTGACGTAGATGACGGTGCAAATGATCTCAATTACTCCTCTGAAAATCAGAATCCTAAACAGAAGATTGCCGAGCGCATGTTGAGCTGGCATATGAATTACGGACGGGGGGAGGATAATGGGGCCCCAAATTATGACAGAGAGGTCTCTCATAACCAGATACGTCTGCTCACCAACGGACAGGAGGTAAGCAAAGAGACATTTGATGTTACAAGTTTTTGGTAGTGAAGTTAAGTTAATTTCCAGATACTGCTAATCTGTAGGTTTCTGGAGAGTTGTCTGCTGCATCACCTGAACATATATCTATGGCGTCGCCTGGAGCTCGTGGTGAGAAGCACATTCATCGTCTATCTTATGCAATTGACGTTAATCAATCACTTAACCCTCCCTCTCCCATGTAATCTCTACTCAGTGTGGTAAAATGTGGTATTGATCGTAAGCTTCTGTAACATTGTAGCTAATGTGAGGGTTGTGGACCCATCAAGGGAGTTTGGTTCGTCAGGATTGGGAAATGTTGCATGGAAGGAGAGAGTTGATGGATGGAAGATGAAGCAGGAGAAGAATGTTGTGCCAATGAGCACTGGCCAAGCTCCTTCTGAAAGAGGTGTTGGGGATATTGATGCCAGCACCGATGTTCTTGTGGATGACTCTTTACTGTGAGTACAATTCTGTGTGTAGCTTCTTTGCTAATCTATGGCTGTAGCCTGTAGTTGAGCACTTTTTTTGAGTCTCTGTTCTGTTGTTCGGTTGTTTATTTCCTGATTTCTGGTATAATGAATGTGTCGCTTCGTTTTTCAGGAACGATGAAGCTCGACAACCTCTTTCAAGGAAGGTTTCCATTCCATCATCGAGGATTAACCCATACAGGATGGTCATCATGCTGCGGCTCGTTATCCTTTGCATTTTCTTACACTACCGAATAACAAATCCCGTGCGCAATGCATATCCCTTGTGGTTAGTTTCAGTAATCTGTGAGATCTGGTTCGCTATATCCTGGATCTTGGACCAGTTCCCCAAGTGGTTCCCTGTAAACCGCGAGACATATCTTGACAGGCTTGCTTTAAGGTGCGAAACTTTTCTTACACCTTTTTGCCTTTTCAATGTTGAGAGCTCTAATTGATTCTTTTTCTAACAGATATGATCAAGAAGGGGAGCCATCACAATTAGCTGCTGTTGACATCTTTGTCAGTACTGTGGACCCGTTAAAAGAGCCGCCCCTTGTGACGGCAAATACTGTTCTTTCTATTCTTGCAGTTGATTACCCAGTTGACAAAATCTCCTGTTATCTTTCTGATGATGGTTCTGCGATGTTGACATTTGAAGCTTTGGCTGAGACTGCAGAGTTTGCAAGGAAGTGGGTACCTTTCTGTAAAAAGTATGCCATTGAACCACGCGCTCCAGAATGGTACTTTGCACAGAAAATTGACTACTTGAAGGATAAAGTGCAAACATCATTTGTCAAAGATCGCCGAGCTATGAAGGTATGAATCTGGCGTACCTGTATATTGGGCCACCAGTAGTTTTCACTTTTCGAGTTTTTCTATACTATACTCCTCCCTCTTCTGTTGCAGAGAGAGTACGAAGAATTCAAAGTTCGAATTAATGGACTTGTTGCAAAAGCTCAAAAGGTTCCTGAGGAGGGATGGATTATGCAAGATGGTACCCCATGGCCTGGAAATAACACCAGAGATCACCCTGGAATGATTCAGGTAACAGAACATTTTGGAATTTAGGTGTCTTCTGTTTGTATCTTAAAGTAGCAAAATCATGTTCCTGAGGCCATTATCATATGCTTTCAGGTTTTCTTGGGGCAAAGTGGAGGGCTTGATGCTGAGGGTAACGAGCTGCCACGATTGGTTTATGTCTCTCGTGAAAAGCGTCCAGGTTTCCAACACCACAAGAAAGCTGGTGCTATGAATGCGCTTGTATGTATTTGATAACTGTTGTATTTGACTTTATTCATGTCAGAACTGTTCTAAGATGTAATGAAAAAATGCAATGATTGCAGGTTCGAGTATCTGCTGTCCTCACTAATGGGCCGTTCTTGTTGAATCTTGATTGTGATCACTACATAAACAATAGCAAAGCTCTGAGAGAAGCTATGTGCTTTCTGATGGATCCCAATCTTGGAAGACAAGTCTGTTATGTTCAGTTTCCCCAGAGATTTGATGGTATTGACAGGAACGATAGATATGCCAATCGCAATACTGTTTTCTTCGATGTAAGTCAAGAATTCTCAATTTAGCTTCGAAATTTCTGTGTTTTTCTGGCACATTTACTGACTGTTAATCTCAGGTTGAACCTAATCATACAAGGAATGAAATTCTTATTTAGCTTATCTTTTCCTTGCCAACTTCAGATAAATCTGAGGGGTTTGGATGGTATTCAAGGCCCTGTTTATGTGGGAACTGGATGCGTCTTCAACAGAACGGCCTTGTATGGCTATGAACCTCCTGTCAAACCCAAACATAAAAAGCCAGGGGTCCTGTCTTCGCTTTGTGGTGGATCAAGAAAGAAGAGTTCCAAATCAAGTAAAAAGGGCTCAGACAAGAAAAAATCAGGAAAACACGTTGATCCTACTGTGCCAATTTTCAGCTTGGAAGATATAGAAGAGGGTGTAGAAGGTACTTGAAATCTCTTTTCCTTGTTCAGCCAACTAGCTTCATCTTTAGGTCTGATATATATTTACTTTGGCAAACTCTAGGTGCTGGGTTTGATGACGAGAAGTCATTGCTTATGTCCCAAATGACTCTGGAAAAACGTTTCGGTCAGTCTGCTGTTTTTGTCGCCTCTACACTTATGGAGAATGGTGGTGTTCCTCAATCTGCAACACCTGAAACTCTTCTTAAAGAGGCTATCCATGTTATTAGCTGTGGATATGAAGACAAAACTGATTGGGGAAGTGAGGTATGCAGATTACATTTATGCTTATTGGCATTAGTTCTTGATCTTTCTATCATTGCTTTCTTCTTCACTGATTTCTCTTCAACCTGCAGATTGGATGGATCTATGGCTCGGTGACAGAAGATATTCTAACTGGATTCAAGATGCATGCCCGTGGTTGGCGATCGATTTATTGTATGCCTAAGCGAGCAGCCTTCAAGGGATCTGCCCCGATTAATCTTTCTGATCGTCTGAACCAAGTGCTCCGATGGGCTTTAGGTTCTGTGGAAATCCTGTTCAGTCGACATTGTCCAATCTGGTATGGTTATGGTGGTAGATTGAAATGGCTTGAGAGGTTTGCATATGTGAACACTACCATCTATCCAATCACTTCTATCCCCCTCCTCATGTACTGTACACTTCCTGCAGTCTGTCTGCTCACGAACAAGTTCATTATTCCACAGGTACATTACATTTTCTCTCTCTAAATCATCTCAATCATTGTAATCCTTATGTTCCAATCCAATCTGAAGAATGTCGCAAACCTGTTTCTCAACGCAGATTAGTAACATTGCAAGTTTGTGGTTCATATCCCTCTTCCTTTCAATCTTTGCTACTGGTATCCTGGAAATGAGATGGAGTGGTGTTGGAATCGACGAGTGGTGGAGGAACGAACAGTTCTGGGTCATCGGTGGCGTTTCAGCTCATCTTTTTGCCGTCTTCCAGGGCCTGCTCAAGGTACTAGCAGGCATTGACACCAACTTCACCGTCACTTCCAAGGCATCAGACGATGAAGGAGATTTTACAGAGCTTTATATGTTCAAATGGACAACCCTTCTCATTCCTCCAACAACTCTGCTCATCATCAACATCGTCGGAGTTGTCGCCGGAATATCTTACGCCATTAACAGTGGTTACCAGTCGTGGGGTCCGCTCTTTGGCAAACTGTTCTTTGCGTTTTGGGTCATCATCCATTTGTACCCTTTCCTCAAAGGTCTGATGGGTCGACAGAACAGAACACCCACCATAGTTGTTGTGTGGTCCGTTCTTCTTGCATCGATTTTCTCTCTATTGTGGGTTCGTATTGACCCTTTCACCACCAGAGTGACGGGTCCAGATATTGAGGTATGTGGGATCAACTGTTGAAGACATGATCTTGGAAGTCTTTGAAGCTTGTTTCACTTACAGTTTGGTTACACACTGTCCTTGTAAAACCAGTTGTAATTATTCTCGTCTTTTGATTCATACCATGTGCAGATCTTAGGTTATATTGATATCAAGTTCTGTTAAAACATTATAGTAAAAAACTCTGTGATTCAGATCTTTAACTTTAATATACCGAGCGAGCTTGATGTTTCGGAAATCAGATAGATTAATCAATCCCAATCCTTTGCATGCAATCGGTGACGTGTCGAGCAACTGCAATCACAAGCGTACGTCATCATTTGTAAGCTCACCACGCGTAAGATACCGACAACAAAAACTCAGCTCGCTCAAGTTCGACACGTGGCTTCGTCTATCAAAGACAAAAGAAAAGAAGCTTCATTGATTAGACTTTTTAGCAATTAAAAAAAGAAAGATGCCTGTAACTTTAGCTTTATCTTATTTTGTAATAAAAATTATTTATGTATATAAATATTCATAAAAATATATTAAAAAATATGCAAAATATAATATATTAATTATTATATAATTTTAAACCATATGAAACATAAATAAAAATATATCTAGCCAAATCTTTTATATGAATTATAACATAAGTAAAATTAATATCAAAAACAAATATTAAAACATATAAAAAGTTAAATAATATTATATAAATCTCAAAATAAATATTAAAGTTAAGTAAATAGTTAAATACATAATAGATTATGCATTTTTTTTGTAATGAACGTAAAGATGAGTTTGTAGGTATTGGGAAAATTATGTGTAAAATATAAAAGTAAAAGGGACTAAAAAATAGGTTTATTAATCGATCTGAAAAATCTACTCCAAAAAACGTTTTTTTGAGAAGCTCCAAATTTGATCTTCTTAAAAAATTATATTTTGGCTGCTAAAAAAAGTCATATCTATTAAAAAAGTACTTTTTTATTTTACAACCATACACTCATTTTTCTTAAAAAAGACTTTTGTGATGGAGAAAAATGTTTATTAACTTTCCAAAAGTCCATCCAAACAGGCACTTAGAAGCTTTTGTTAAAGAATATAAGTCTCTAATTGGCTCATCGGGCTTCAAGTATTTATGAGTTTATAATATATTGGAATGGAATAAGACGAAAGATAAAGGTTTATATTATATCTCATTTCATCATAATTAAATAGTAAAAATGAAAAATCTCCGATTTGAGAGGTATAGGATGAAATGTAAAATGATAATTGACTTTATACTATATTGCATTATAAAACCCTTCATTCAAATAACATTTCACTATATTATATTATGAACATTTTCATCCCTTGTAAACAACAATTTTCTAATATTACATCTATTTATATTCGATTGTATTATAAATTATTCTATTACATTTTATTTCATTAAAAACTTTACGTCCAATTATACATAAATACAATAAACATGAATTATTTTATTATAAAGTAATTTAAATTCTTTTTTGAGTTATAGTTGTTGTTTGTAATTAAAATTATATAATATATAATTATTGTATGAATATATTTTTGTGATATTTAAAAATAATAAAAAAGAATTTGAAATTAGACTAATGTGATATATATTTGGATGAGAATTTTGAATCATGTTTGAGTTGGATAAAAATTTTAAGTTAAGTTGTTTTAGAGTTAAGTTCATTAGGTAAATTTATATTATGTTCAAATAAAATGAAAATTTTGAATTTAGATTTGTTAACTTTATATTCTAGGTTTTTGAAGATGAAAAAAAGTTGAAATTTGAGTAGACTTAAGTCACTTTTCGTTAGGGATGATAATTAGGTTCGGGTTGAACCTGCCTCGTCTTAATTTGATCCGAGATTAATGAGTTAAATATACATTGACTTACCCTTGGCTTGACCTTTTTAAAAGATTAGGCCTCGAGTTGAGCATGAGTTCGAGCTTGAATTATCTAGATTTAGGTCTAGCTTGACTCGAGACTAACAATTAAAAGAGAAATAATTTTTTGCAATATTTTTAATTTAAAAAAAATTAAAAATCAGGGTAGGTTGGATAGTCAAGCTCAAGTCTAGGAACCAATTTGGTGCTTGGATCAAAGTCTTAGAATTGCTATTTTATTTTTGGACGGTGAGAAAACAAAACTATACAAATCCTAAGACATACTAAACTAATCACAATCTGAATCATCAATGATAACAGTCCTTTCAGGAGGATGAGGCTGGTAGATCTTTCCCTTCAAGAAAGTACTTGATCAATGTAAGTGCTCTCTTCGGCTGATAGCTCGGAACTTGGTGTCCCGACCCTCTCACCGTTGCAAATGTCAAATCCCCTTTGTACACTTCTGTATATCCTCCAACCTATAAAGAAAGACAATTTCGCTTAATCTGAGGGACGCGGAGTCGGGGGTAATCTTTCAGGATTAAGGATTGTAATTACGATAACGGAAAAGGCAATGTGATTACCTCTCCTTGAACCAACCAGGGATACCATTTGGTTTTGACAGGAAGCTTCATTGTCCTTAGAGAATATAAAGTTGACGTAACAGAAACCACCGAATCCACATCACCACTGCGATGAAAGTTTCAATTTTTCAGAAGACAACATAGTACATGCTGGTTCTATCCTGAACAAAGTTTCACATTCCTGTGGTCTTACCTGAACACCCAGACACGAAGTCCATTGGCCATGAACTCTTGCAGAAGAGGAATAATTGTTGTAGGACTATCTAACCAGCTCTGGATGATATCACTGCAAGGTTCCCAATCATATGTGAGTTTAGTGACATTGGCATGCATAGCTTCTTGAACATCAGGACGATTCAGGTAAGCGTGGACGTAGAAGTCACTGCATGGATCAAAATCTGTCAACTGCAACAGGACGAAATAAAAGAGTAAGAAAAGTGATTTGGTTGTATATGTTTTGACAGATTCTGAAACTCACTGAAGCTGGTTTCGGCTTGGAAGTGAGGTTAGAACTAGCACATAGAGGAGCATAAATGTTGTATGGATCAATATTTGCAGTGTCTATGTTTGATTCGTTAACAGCAACTTGGCATCTAGGATCCTGTTTACTAAGGTCACTGCTATACATCAACAAAGTTGCGTTGCAGTGTTCCAGGATGTTTTTCTCGGTTTCTTCAGAAGTTAGAACGTGGGATGCTGCGTAATGAATCCCACCAATAAAATCTGTCAGGTCGTTGATAACTGCATTCCCAATCTGCAAAAATTGTTGTTAGAGATCAAGAAAGGTGTCATAGTTATGATTCTGTAACATTTAACTAGGGTTAGTGGAAGAAAATTACTATGATTCCTTTGAGATTGATGATGTTTTTACAGTTCTTGTTATGGTGGAGGATGGTATGAGCAAGTTGGGGTACATAATGACCTGCGTAGCTTTCTCCTGAAATATAAAAATCTTTGTCTTTATATTCAGGGAACCTCTCCAACCAGTTTCTGATGAACATGTAGTTGTCTTTAGCTGTTATGCTATCTCCACTATTATCATAATCTGATGTTGTGTTCGAGTACGAAAATCCTACTCCGGCAGGTGACTCCACGAACAACACATTGGCAACTGAAAAACGGCACAAGTCAAGGTTTTCCCACAAAGTTCGTGTTATTTGATTCAGAAACTAACAAGAATGCGAACCCTTATTCCAGGCATATTTGTTTCTGAAGAGTGTTTTCCCATCGCTAAGCACTCTAAACGGTCCAAGCTCTTGCATGGCTCCGTAAGCCAAAGATGAACAACCAGGGCCTGACAATGGAGTCACCAATTAATCAACAGTTGACATACGAAACAACATGGTCATCAGTCTGCAGAAAACTACATACCTCCATTGAGCCAGAGAAGAAGAGGTTTACACTCTTTGTCACGTTCAGCCTCAGTGAAGTAGTAGTAGAAAGATCGGCCTGCAGATTCATTCACTGTAATGTAACCACCGTACTGGTTGAATCTAACAGCTGGTTGTCCGGGCAGTGTCTTGATTCTATCTTTCTCCTTCAAACCAGCTTGTGAATTGCAATCTGTGTGGAACTCATTCAACTGTTCAGGTGCCTGAAAATCACTGGTGTCGACACCTGAACTTACCTTCAAGTTGATGTTATAGAGACTGCGAAATGCTTCATTCCTTTTTCCCTGAACTTGAACTGCAAAAGACGATATCAGAATAAGAGAGAACACTGCAACAAAACTTGACTTCTTGGCCATGGCGTTTCTGTTTCTGATCTTTACATCAGAAGAATGGGCTTTATAGTTTATATTACAGGGATCATTCTCACTGCAAAATCAAATAGTTCTCTGAAATCACTACACTTCTAACAGGAGTAGAACTTCTGCTCCAGATATTCATGTATCTCTGTAGAAAAGGATCACCATTTTCAAAATCCAAGGCTTTATCAAAGACTTTATAAGATGATGATCTTAGAGATCTTGGAAGTTGGGATTACGTGGGAATTTCATTGGTGGAACGAATCTTCCGTTAACGGAAGAAGATGAAAACTATTTTCTGACTCATCCCAAGTTGCAAGCTCCTGACGGTTGATGACGGTATTAGGTCGTGATTGTAATTTTAAAAAATCGAATGATCAAATTGGTTAGACGATCGGGGCCCTCTCTACTTAGTAGCTCATACGGACATCCCGGAAAGTCTTCTCAATGCTACCATCGCTGATTTTCAGGATGAGTATGGTAACTGAAATTGGCAATTATTCCACAATTTTCTTCCTGCTACTGTGTGTATGTCTATCGCAGCAACCACTTCCCACATCCATGCCTGTGAGGACGATCAATTGATCTGGAGCCCAACCATTCATCGTAGATTCACCGTAGCGTTTGCGTACGATTTTATTGCAACTATTCCTACCGATGATGTTCACAGGACTTGGGACGATGTTTGGAAGTGGGCCGGCCCTCAGCGAATCCGGTCATTTCTCTGGCTAGTGGCCAAAGAGAAATTGCTGACCAACAAGCATCGTGTGGTCCGTCATCTAACTCTGGAGAATGGTTGTCATTTTTGTGGTCAAGAGGAATCGATTTTATACGTTCTACGGGACTGTTCTCGCGTTACTTCTTTCTGGCACAATTTTCCTCACGACGTAGTTGGTGAGGATTTCTTCAGTCAAGAGGAGGGTCTCTGGCTCCGGACTAACCTTCGGCGTAATGTTCAGCTGAATCAAGAAGAGTGGCCTACTATTTTTTGGGTTACCCTGTTGGTTTCTTTGGAAATGGTGTAATCACAGCTTTTTGAGCCGGGCTTTGTTTGGCCTCTCACGGGTCACACTATTATCATGGATTATACTTTTTGGATCACACGAGCCAGTGCGATGGAACACCGGGCCTTCCAGGGCCAAGGGCTACCGTTAGGTACCTTAGTAGGGTGGACTAAGCCCAATAAAGGCTGGGTTAAGCTTAATACGGATGGTGCAGTTAAAACCGGGGTCCACTATTGCTTCTGCAGGCAGAGTAATAAGGAACTGCCAGGGGCACTGATGTGTCGGATTTTTACAGAATATTGGCATCGGCGACCCTCTGTTAGTTGAGCTCTGGGGGTCTTTTCAGGTCTCATGCTAGCTTGGGATTAGGGTTATAGGCGCGTGCAAGTAGAAGTGAACTCATTAGAGGTAATTAACATCCTTTCTTCCTCTCAAAGTACTCTGATTGGGAATTCTTTTTTGGTGACAGGTATTCGAGACTTGATCCTTTGAGCCTGGGAGGTGCAACTTCAGCATACACATCACGAAGGGAATCAGTGTGCGGATCACTTGGCCCACTTAGCCTTTTTTGCAGAGCAGGGCATGCATACCATGCAAGAGCCACCACCAAGCAGTTTGGAGGTCCTTTCCCGCGACATCAATGGCACCCTGTACAATCGAACCCTTCATAGGGGTCTCAGCGCTACGCGCTAGTCTTTTTTTTTTCTTTCCCCTGTAACCAAAAACAAAATGATTACATATTTGTGGTTTAAGTTCCTCGCCCCCCCAAGATTAAAATCCTGGATTCGTCGCTGCATATGCATGACCATTATTAGATATCACATATGGTGAGATTGTGTACATATAATGTGTGGGTGTGAAAACAGAATATTAGATCTTCTATCATTGCACAAGGTGATAAAGATTTTGACAGGTTGTGGTGGAAAGAATGCACCATTCTATGTCAAGTATTGAAAGTATTTTAATTTTATTGTGTTATTAATGCTCTAAATAAAATGTAGATCTTAGTTTTATGAATATTGACGAATGCATCTGTTAATAGCACCTTGTGGTGCCATTGAAGTGCTCTGGATAAGAGGCGGATGTGTTTGTTAAAAAAAGCTGAACGTCAAGAGTTTGGTGCTTGTATTAAGCCCAGATGCTCTCAATTGTTCATGTCCTAGAGTGTGACGCCCATTGAAAGAGTGTGACGTCCATTAAAAGATTGTCAATGGATTCTTTGAATCACCATATATTCGAATCCTGTGATTCACCTTGTACCTCATCCACTTATATCTGAGTCGACTGTTTAATATTAATGGAACTAACACGTGCAGTGATTCTAGCGGTTGTTCTTTCCGTTAGTTTCGTTAAAGGAAGATAATGTAAGTAGGACTATAAAATCAAGCTATTGCAATAATCAACAATTTCCCCACATTCACAGAACTTCGTGATTAATTCAATAAAGCACGGCATCTGTGTCAAAAATAGTATTCTCATTGGTTAACTAGAACATAGAACAGAGAATCTATTACATAAAGCGCAGCACTCATATCGTCTTCATTTAGGGTCAAATTGTTGGAGTCTACGTCGGAATAGCGAAGCAAGTTAGATGGAGTTGAAGTTTCACTTGAAATTAATTTAATATTGAGGCTATAAAATTGATTTATAGTAGACTTCCTGATATTAATAAATAAAAGAATTTAATTTATAAATTTTTGTTTAGTTAACTAAAATATAAAACAAAGTATATGAAATAAATGTATTTTAAAATAAAATAATTATGATATCCATATTTTATATTTTTATTATTCTTAATTATTACTCTATTAAAATTGGACAATATTTTAATAGACAATAATATAGTGAAAACACTTATATACATTATATTTTTTCTTATTAATAAAATATTTAATTTTATAAACTAAAATATGAAAATACTTAA
Source organism: Erythroxylum citrifolium (assembly GCA_026284465.1). Lineage (NCBI taxonomy): Eukaryota > Viridiplantae > Streptophyta > Magnoliopsida > Malpighiales > Erythroxylaceae > Erythroxylum > Erythroxylum citrifolium. Next base: position 51,079,335 of record JANKOE010000009.1, on the reverse strand, counting down.
ACAAATGTACAGGAATTTATTAGAGAGAAACTTCACTTAACTAACTTGACATGACAATTTCATATAAACTATTACTTATATGTCTATAATGAAAAAAAAACAATTGTGATTGAATGACAGGTATGGTAGAAAAATAATTTTTATATTTTTCTAATCAAATCTTTTAACTGAATAATTTGAAAATAAGAAACATAAATAAAAGGTTTAAATCGTAGATGATTTAGATTCCTATAAAAAAATTCTCGGTCCATTAATCAAAAGTTGTTCATTTATCTAGTTTTTATCAATATTCATAAAGTAGAGAAACTCAAACAATTTAAGATAAAAAGACGAGAGTGTTAACCTATTTATGAAAAAGACATTAGGGTTTATTTCTTAATTAAAAATAGAATTGTTTAATTATAATTAAAGTATAGCATTAATTAGAATTATTATTTTATTTTATTTTATTAAAATTAAATATTATATATTTAATCCTAAAGTTTCTCAAACCTTTCAATTAAGTCCAACTTAATTTAAATTAAATTTCTCTTTTAAAATGTTCGTGTGTGACAGTTATTTTATTAATAAATTAGCAATGATTAAAACTATAATTATAATTCATAATTAGAATTAGATCAATTAAAACTCTTTTTAATTTATCTTTAATTCTTCAATTAAATAATTTATAATCATAAATCAAAATTGACGTCTAGCAATATGTCATAACTACCTAAACCTTATAAATGTCAAAGCGGTTTGACTTCATCTATGTATGTATGTTTACAATGTATAATTTAGCCATTTTATTATCTAATATTCTAATTGGACAAAGATTATAGAATCAATGTCTATTTTATTTAAATTCAATCATGCTTGTTCTTACTAATTAGTAGTTCAATTATAATTGATATTTGAAAACAGTTTTTTCAAATGTCAATTCACCTTAATTAGAGATATTCTTAAATCACTACTAATCAATAATAGTAGAATACTTAAATCACCACTAATCAAGAATAGTATAATTTTCTTCCCATACATAATTCATACTATATCTAAGTACTATCGACTAAGCTAATCTAAATATAATAGTTGAGCTGCCTTGGTAATATCCATAAACATATGAGTAACATTATATTCAAGATCTGCATAATCTGATCAGTCTAGTGAACTTATTCTTTAATGTTGGGATCCGATCTCAGAACCGAACCCCAACCGGTAAAACAGAAAACGAACGAAAACAAAGCGGCGCATAGAAATCGAAACGATCAAAGCGAAACAAATCCGAGATTGAATACAAAGTATTAGAAACGAAAGAACGAAGATCAAACATCGAAAACAAATCGACGCGGAAAATCGGAGACGAAGAAGCGAATGGCTAAACGGATCAAACAGATCGAATTGGCACGGAATCAAAGTAACCAAACAGTTCAATCGAACGGAAACAAAGTTCCGACATCTGTAACGTATAACTTCAAAAACTAAATTCGCATTGGAAACCCTAAGACTAAACCAATCTGAAATTCGGTATAATTTTTTTTCTTTTTTCTTATTTTTCTATCGAAGTGACTTCAATGTCCAATTGAAATCATTCACTCCTTATACCATAATCCATCTATTAACCAAAATCTTTTTAATCCTTTTTCAAAAATTGGGCAACATCACTGCTGTATTTTGTAAAACCCAAAAAAAAACCTGCAAAGGGTTTTAAAACACACTTCTATATTCCAAAACAATCCACCCAATTCATCGGACCTCCTGTCCGGAATCTCAGCATAAACAAACACAATTCTAAACCTAACACTTACTAATTTTCAATCACAAATTTGCATCATCGGACCTCCCGTCCGGAATCCATATTATAATCAAACTCATCCATATTCATATGCAAATCACATTCATATCTCAAAACATACACAATTTCTTAATTCTTCATAATTCATACACCTTATGAATTAATTGCTTACAAAAATATCTCAATTTTAATACATAAATCCATGATCCGTATACATCAAGAATTCAATGCTTACAATACATTAATGACATTCCAAGCCATAACAAAACTAAAACTAGAATCCAAAATACTTAAAACACAGGACAAACAAAATCGAACCCAAGCCTTGACTTTCTTTCATCCGATCTCCTGCTCTAATACTTGGAGATGGGGATGAAAGGGGGTGAGCTTGACAGCTCGTGGATAACATATTTATAAATCGAATACTAAGCAAAAATCATTTTTTAAACTTTTGCCATTTTATAAAAAAATCTCATAATAGGAAATAAAAATCATCGAAAGCTTATTTTTCCAACTTTTCAAAATCATTCATAATCAATTTCAAATAATTTCACGGCAGAAAATCCGCAATTTATCATTTCTCAAAAACTTCAAATTCTTCATAAATCACGAACAAATTTTTAAAACATGAATGCATCGCATAATAAATGCATCACATTATCAACCAAATCATAACACAAAAACACATCAAATTGGTTTGGGTCGGTCCAAACAGAATGTACTGCACATTTCCGCATAGCGGTCCTGTGCAGCCATGAACAGAACGTACTACACTTTCCCGCATAGCGGTCCAGTGTAGCTATGAACTTATGGGAGTCGGTAATCGGAGCTCCAGTGCCACTAGCAGGCAGGCGGGCGAAGCCTATAGAAAACGAGACCAGTGCACTGACTCAATTTATGGGACCTAACCAAACCCATGTAACACATAATTCATACTAAAAAAATCAGATTGCCCGAAGGCACATTTCAAAAACTTAGTTTTTCATATCGTGTCATAATAAACACTCTAACATTCACAAATGCACATAAATTCATATAGCAATTCTCCATACACATGTCATATAGCAAACCACAAATTCATCAATCAATTTCATACCAATTCACAATCATATTCGATTCATAACAGTGCATAACTAAAGTATGCAATACTTTTGATAATTATATCAAAATCATTCATAAATAATAAATGAACAAATGTATCAATTTTCATAAGTAACAAATCCTTCAAGCATAAAGAATTTCAGAAATTTCCTTAATTTATCAAAACATTTTAAAACTTGAAAAGATTTTTCAAAAACATTTGGAATTAATAAAATCCAATACTTTCTTTCTTTCACTTTCTTTATTTTTCAAGAACACAAATTTAGCTTATAAATCAAAATATAAACATATCACCCACCTCAAATCCATGCTAGAAACTTGTCCAATGCTTCAATTTCTCCAAAGCTCTTCCTTAATTTTTCCCTAATTTATAACATAAACCCTAATTAATAATCAACCAAAATTAAACATCACCTAAGGCATAATCACCAAAATTAAGCTTAGAATTCACAAACCCATACTAATCTTAAGTCAAATAAACCAAATTCTCATCAAAAGTTAACAAGGTAATAATTTCTCTTACCTTATTCCCTCTCCATTTTCGGAAATTTCCAAGCTCCATAGGAAACTTTCACCTTCTTCCACGTTTTTCCTCTTGAATCTACGAAAAAATCATGCTTGAAGCCCATAAAATCGAAATCCCTAAGCTTTCTCTCTCTCTTCTCACTCCATCACCGAAGCTTCTCTCTTCTTCTTTGTCTCTTCTTCTTTTGTTTTGTTCTTTCTCTCTTATTTTCGTGCTTCATTTTTTACTTAAACGACAGCCACCTTACCTCCCCTTTAATGAATGCGAAAAGTCTTAATTACCCTTCCATATAAGCCTTCTAAATTAATAACTTAAGTAACTTTCCAATTTTGCCCTTATGCATTTCCAACACTTTAATTTCTAACTCTTTAATACAATTTAATCCAATAAACTTATGCCATATGATCTTACACCACATTAACATGTTAATTACTCACATTAACATGTTAATTAAGTCCGCAAAAATCATAAATTAAAATCAAAGTCCCCAATAACAATAAATCATAATTTGCTTAGGACATTTTTCACACCATCAAATTGAAGGAATTTGCTAACACTTCCTTCTAGAGAAATGTTGATCATTGCATTACGATTCTAACGACACCAAGAACGCTCAATTCGGTTAAGAAATGAAGAAGCTATGGCCAAAATACTTTCAGCTCTTATTAATCCATGACTGAAAATTACACCTGACTTCACTCCAAAAATTGAACATCTTAGGGGCTAAATTGAATTTCATATCCTCATATGACTTGTAGCCCCATGTCTCAATTTTATTTTGCCTCAAGAATCAATTCAATCGGATTTCCACAAATCAAGAATTTCTCGAAATACTGAACCATGTTCAGAAAAGTATCCAACTTATACTCTTATAATTGATCCTCTCATTTTGATTCAATCAATCTTTTTCAATTCAAACTCAAAAATCACAAACTTGGTATGGAAAGATAGAGGGATGTCTTAGGAACCCAACGCTTCAAAAATCGGATCAATCGGATGTCGAACGGAGAAGATATAAGCAAAAGAATGAGAGAGGGTCGGGTCAAAAAAATGACCCAGCCGCGTTGCACTCGCGACGCACGCGAGAGAACGCGGTGCTCGCAGCCGCGACGGCTCGCGACCGTGAGCCCCGGAGAAGCCGAAGCCAGCTCGCGATCTCGAGCCGAGGAGAAAGTAATTTCCTCTTTTTTTTAACACAAAATTTTCAAAAATTCATAACTCTTGATCCCGAACTCCAAATTTAACAAATTTGGTATCAATAGAAAGCTTAAAGGAAGCTTTAAAACTTCCACGAAGAACGCAAAAGCCAAAACAGCCTCTAAAGTGATCAAATTTTCAATCAAATTCACTGCCCCAATTAATGTCTCTCTAAACAATCACATTACTTCTAAAATTTCTATCTTTCAACTCCAAGGTCTGAACATGTCATATTTCATATCAATGCGAAGATCAGAAAACAATCCACAACTTTCATACATAACAGAAAAATCAATTTGGCCTCTAAGGAAGTCAAATTTCCAATCAAAGGTTCTGTCCACTAATAATCATGCTAAAACAGTAACAGAAAACTTCTAAAAATCATAACTCCACATTCCATGGTCCAAATTTTCCATACTTTACACCAATGGAAAGATAAAAACATAATCTAAAACTTTCATGAAGAACTTAAAGGCAATCTCAACCTCTAACTAGGTCAATTTCTCAATCAAAGATTCTGCCATGCTAAAAATCACCTAAACAAAATCCAAACTTCAAAATTCATATCTTTCAAATCCCACATCAAAAAATTTCATACTTTATAGCGTTGGAATAGGAATTTCGTCCTCGAAATTCAGACCCTGATCTGAATAATTGCAGATACTGAGGTAACAGCTACATAGCATGTAACGGTCAACAACAAAAAACGGCTAGTAACGGTCATAAACGGCTAGTTCTAACGGTCATAAACGGCTACTGTACTTGAAAGACAAGCTACAACTTTCTTGTAGACCACTTACTTTAATTCAGACCAAATCAATACAACGATTGACCTCAAAGCAGTACACACAAACTTACCCTTAAGCATTTTTCAAAAACAAAGCAAAATAACCTTAACTTTGAAAGATCATAACTTTCAATTCTGATATCGAAAAATATCATACTTTATGGCGACAGAAAGCTTTCAACAGAAGCTACAAGTTTCATGAAGACCATTATCTCAAATTCTGCCTAAATCAAAAAGTCAACTATTCATCCCAAAAAAGTCAGACTTTCTTAATTCTTTAAATTTTCACATTTTTTTCTCTTTATTTCTTGATTTTCAACTTCCACTTTAAAACAATATATTCACTATCAATTTCATTTAAACTCAAAACACCACTTTAGACCATAATTAATCATAATCATTAATAACCTCTCTTAATCTCATATAACAATTTATACTCTTGACTCTTTTTTTTCTTTGCACACAAATAAGTCACCATAAATTTCCTCATTTAATGTCACTTTATAATTCAAAAATTCCAAGAAAATTTGGGGTCCAACAGACATATTATAAGGAGACAACTCGATGCTCCAGTGAGAAGATACAAGAAAATAATTCTTAGAGACTACAAAAGGAAAAATAGGAAGGCCTAGAAAGAACTGGGGAGAAGTGATAAAAAACAATCTGGCAAGGTTGCATCTTACTGAGGACTTGGCCCATTATAAGAAACTCTTGAGTACGAGAATGCGAGTAAATATTGGAGATATAATTATTTTTATTGTACTTCTTGTGTTGCCTATTGTATTAACTTAATGTTCAAAAATATTAGAGATGCTAGATATTTTCCTAACAATGATGAAATTGTGCAAAATCAAGAAGAGTGACCAAGTTTATTGATAGTTGTGTATAGGTTCTAAATTTCACTACTAGTAGAAATTTTTGTTGTCATGCCATTATAATATTTGTAACTAATTTCTTATCACTTTAATGTTTTCTTCTATTGAAGAAAGTGTCGAGACAAATTTTTATAAATGATAAGTGAGATGCAACTTAATATGTCAGGTTTAATAATAAAATGGAGGTTTCTATAATTATACTTGAAGATTGTGAATTTTAATATCATTATCAATTTTGTATATAAGTTTGTGGGCCTTTAGTGAGAGTACTTCATTTGGCTAATAGTGAATAAAAGGTAATAATTAATTATTATTATGATGTCGTGGAGAAGATGAAGTAATCAATATGATCTAATTACTTATATACACCTTTTGTAGTCATAAATGCAAGATGGAAAATGTAACTTTACCCTTTATTGTTTGTTATTGGGGCATTTTCAAATTTGAGTGTTTATTTTACTTTAAGTCTTATAAAGAAAATTGAAGTTGATAGGAGAATGACATTAACTACCACAACAATTGTTTCCCATTTTAATTTGTCAAAGTGGCAAACGTAATTCAATTATATATTTCCTAAATTTTGTTACTTGTATGAAATTAATCATCACTTTATTTTGTTTATAAGGTCTTTTTATTATCCTATAAATGCTTGATGAGACCAATTCAGAAGTGATGTTCCAAAATTATAAAGCTTTACAATTCAAATTTTGAGTCAATATGTAAGTGTAATTATGTGTGAAAGGAATTAGAGCACATTTGAATTCATTCATTCCAAGAAAAGAAATAAATTAAAATACCAAAGACTGAACAATTTGGTCTTTGTTCAATATAACTTAAATGTTAAGTCCTAGGTGATCTACGTGGTCCCTAAAAACTCTATGTAATGTGATATTTAAAGAAATTTATGATTGAGCACTTGAAATATATGAATTAGCATCACATATGTATATGATGTAATTTAATGTAACAAAATGTGAAATGAAGTATTGAACCACTAAGCTATATATCAACCTAGCCCAATATATTTCCATTTTTATGCTTATATTATTCATACGTAGTATAATCGTCACTAACATGTAAACATTTCAATTTATATTCCTTAGCCTAGTTTAAAAACTAACCCAACCAATTTTACAAATTAAACGTACTAAATTAGCCTAAATAATTTGCATTAGGAATCTTCGACAATATATAACATATATAATTCACAATTTATCTATGTAATTTTTCTAACATTATAAAGTTGACAATTCGGAGAAGACATACGAGGAATATAGGGAAAATTGAGAAAATACAGGTTGAACACGCCTTCTATAGGGTAGAAAACAACACTGACATTGTAAATTTAAGTGTCATGTGCTACACTGACATCGTTACATTATCAGTGAAGAAACCAAAAAGAGTGGAGTTCCATTTGCTAGCTCCTTGCTGCTCTAAAAATTTCCGAGGGAGATGAAACAATCCTATTATCTGAGGAACCTGACGAAGGATAGTAGTTGAGTTATAGTCCAGGCGTGGCCTCACCTACAATATGAACCCAGTACCTTCTGATAGGCACAAAGTTGTTTACATCAACAGCTAGAGGGAATTCTGAGAGAAGTGGGGAAAAGAGTCAAAAAGAGGGGAAGAAGCTTAAGGTACCTGAGACCAATGCTTATATTAAAAACCTTACTTTTTCAACCAAATATAGCCTTAGATTGCACATGAGAATTTATTGGGGACCAATTTAGTTTGGTATTTAAACAACTAAAAGATAACAGACGTATGAACCAATGCTCATTATGGCTTTCCATATCTATTATTAATTTATGTATTCTGTTCAGATTTGTCCATGCTCATAAGCAAAATCAGCAAACATATTGTACATAGACACAGAGACGACGAATGCAGAAATTAATCGACTCAACTAGAAGTTTTGGCACCCAAAATTTTAGAAAGCTCCTTAACTATAGGTTTCTCTTTAACGTCGTCCCCCTTGTCCAGCCGCCATTTCGATGATGTGTCCTCTGCCTGAAATCAGAAGGTCCAAAGTTCATATAAAAAAAGGGAAAAGCACAGCGGAACACCTATAGCAACAAACCAGGCAAGTCGGAACATTTAGCATACCCATGTTCTCAATGGCGCCAACTGCTGTCTGATTGTCTCAAACTTCGGCTGAACAAGATCCTTTCCTTTTGTTCGAATATCATCGCCCTGCAAGGATAAATTTTGATCTTATACAACTATGGTTGACTGCATTTAAGTAAGAAGAACTGCAGAAACAGGGTATTGTTTTTTATGTTTAAAACAATGTAAAGACGATTAAAGTTTCCTATAAATTGTATGCAAGCATTATATATAAAGCGTCAGATTGCAACTCCCAAGTCACTTACATTGTGAAGCTCCAGCTTAGAGGCAGCCCAGCTCAAAACAAGTGTAGCGCCACCAAATACAATCACAGTAGAAATTATAAATGCCTTGCCAACTGCAGCAAGTTTAAGCAAATGGGAAGCTTAGGATATGTGGTTAGAGCCTAAAATTCGGTAAATGGAAGCAAGGTAGAAAGAATCAAAGAAAGGAGCATACGTTGAGTGACGCCTTGAGAAGCAGCTTTAAGTTTGTCGGGATTGACAGGGGTATATTTGTCCTTTCTCAGCTCATTGGCTGTCGACGCCAATACCCAATGCTCTTCCCCAGGCAATTCCCATCTGCCAAATTCGATCTCTGAGTCTCAACGTTTAGCAAAAGAAATAAAAAGAACAAACAAAAACAAAATTGGAAGTGGACCTTTTGGGACCGAAGGTGACCCGAGGAAGAGAAACATAAGCTCGGAGAGGATTGAGTAGATCGGAAGACGCAAAAGAAGAAGTGGTGCTGTCAGCATCGGAGGCGGAGCGTAGAGTCCATTTGGAGGTTGTGGAGAAGGAGGATGCTGATGACGCTTTAGAATGCTCTCCGTAAATGTTGGAAGGAAGAGAGTGTCTTAGGACCTCCGGAAGCACGTCAGCTTGAAAGCCCACGACATTATCGGTTGGGAATTCCTTTGAGCCAGTGGAAGGGACGGATTTTTCGGCAAGGCGGTTAACGGCGTGTTTGGATTCTTGGAAAAAGTAAGCTCCTTCTTGACCTGCTAATCTCCCACCCAGAAAGCTCATGTTCTTCTTGGTTGTTCTTGTCTTTGGTCCCTGCGTGGAAGATTGATTATATTTCATTATTTATAGTCAATCAAATTATGTTAATAATAATAATCAATAATTTAAAATTAATTTGACTTAGTTAATTTGACTTCATAAACGTGCTCTGCAAGTTTGTTCACGTGGACAAGTTAACATACATAACATAGGTAGAACGATTTAACAACTATGCAAATCATAATTTATTATAAAATTTTATTACTATAAATATTTATTATTTTTATATAATAATTAAATCAAGATTTTTATTTGTACTTGTAAATAAGATAATTAATTTTTTATATTTTATTTAAAAATTTATTGTGTATAAATAATTAATAATCAATTTGATTGATTTTTACTATTGATAAATGAAATTACACAATTTTTAATATTATTGTTAATTTATGATATTAACGTTGTAATAGTCATATAGAAAGATAAGTATGTTCTACACTTGTCTCTTTATGAGAATCCTGTGTATCAAAAAGTTTTAGACTATAAATCCTGTTTGAGGTCCTTGTTAAATGAGAAAAGATTGGGAGTGTAAAATTCTTAAAAGACAAGGCTTGAGAATTGATGCCCGTTGAGAGAAAGAGCTTGTGTCTTGGCCAGCATACTTGGAATTTACACTACAGTCTTGCTTTGTATAACCCTGATCTCCAGGGGCGGATCCAGAAATTATTTTGAGTGGGGGCAAAATATTTAAAGTACTTTTATATTGCTGGAAATTTTTTAATTTTAATTA
>JANKOE010000009.1:51024358-51058699 GCA_026284465.1 Erythroxylum citrifolium | reverse complement strand
ATATGTTTATTAATACTTCATTAATAAATATTATATAATATACTTTTAAAAAATTATAAAAATAATTTAATTTTAAGTTTTATTTAATTTATAATTATTACTAGTAATAAAATATTTATTACTATTTTAAAAACAAAAATTTACAATTCACAATAATTATAAAAGTTGAAATAAATAAAATAACTAATTAAAAAACTTTGAAAAAAAAAGAAAGAAGGAGAGGTAGGAGGTAGGGGTAGGGAAAATTTGAAAATTTTGTAAAAAAATCTCCATATTTTTAAAATTTTCTAAATCTGCCGATATTTGGCCGGTATTTTAAATATCGACCAGTATAATCTGAAACACGTCGGTATCAATCGGTATTTAAATCCGGGATGATTGACCTTTTATTTCATACAGGTTTTGGTTCGATACGAGCCGATATTTATAACGTTGATTAAAACACTTCTATATTAATTTTAATAAAATTTTAGTTATATAATTATCGTGATTCCTATTAATTAAATTAATTATTATCCAAACACGAAGTCCCAATCAATTACAGGTTTAGCAACACTGAAACTCATCAAAAACTAATCATAACTCCAAAATCAGAAGGAATCTCTCTATTTATTTTCAGAACTCTTCTTAACTTTCACTTTACGAGTTCTTCTACGGTGATATCATTTTGAAAAGGGGGGGGGGGGAACCTCTTGCTTCGACTCGTCTCACGTTGCAAGTTCCTGGCAACCAATCACTCTTTGGTTGGTTTTCTTTAATTTTCACTAGTATCGGGTAGGCCAGTCCCATCCACGAAGTGTTTGATCAATGAAAGTGCGCGGAGAGGCTGATAACTTGGTACTTCGTGTCCTGCACCTCTCACCGTTGCAAATGTTAAGTTTCCTTTGTATTCCTCCGTGTACCCTCCAACCTGCAAAAGCTACCTTTAGATTACTTTTCTAGGTGGAGGAATGATTTATGCTCTCTGAGGTATGTTACCTCTCCATTGATGTACCAGGGATGCCAAGCAGTTTTAACGTGAAGTTTCATCGTCTGAAGAGAGTACTCTGTCGATGTAACTGGTACTACTCCATCATTATCACCACTGTATTAAACCAAAAAAACACAACACTCCAAGCCATGACCACCCTCTAACCGAAGAAATGATAACATCCCAAAAATGGAGGAAAACCAGTGTGAACTGGTAATGACTATTCTATCGTCTTACCTAAATATCCAAACACGAAGTCCGTTGGCCATGAACTCTTGTATCAGAGGAATAACGGTGGAAGGACTATCTAACCAACTCTGAATGATGTTGCTGCAAGGTTCCCAATCATGTTCGAGTTTAGTGACGTTGGCATGAATGGATTCTTGAACCTCAGGTAGATTCAGGTAATTAGAGACGTAATAATCGCTGCACGGATCAAAACTTGTCAGCTGCAGGAAAAACAAAATTGTCAGTGACTGATCAAAATATCTCTATTCACTTCAGTTCAGGAACTTACAGAACCCTTCTTGGGCTTGGAAGTGATGGAAGGTTGAGTACAGATTGGACCATAGATGTTGTATATATCAATATGTGAAGTATCTCTCTTAGATTCGTTCATGGCGGCTGAGCATTCAGGTGGAGGATTATCACCACCGATACTAAACGAGTTTTTGCAGTACTTTCTGAGGATTTGTGCAGCTTCCTGAGAGATTAAAGCGTGGCTTCCATAGTAATCATACACGCCTATGGTGTCTGTTTCATCGTTGATCACTGCATTCCCAATCTGCAAAATCATACATTCAACCAGATTTAAAACATAACGTACAGATTGACTGCAACTTTCCAGGAATATTGAATCGTGTGGAAGAGAAGATGACTTACAAGGATTCCTTTGAGATTGATGATGGTTTTGTTGGCTTTCTTGTTATGGTAAAGAACTGTATATGCAAGTTGAGGTACATAATGCCCTGCATAGCTTTCTCCGGAAATGTAGAACTCTCTGTCTTTATATTCAGGAAATCTCTCAAACCAATTTCTCAGGAACACGTAGTTATCCTCAGCTGTTTGCTTATCTCCACTCTTCTCGTAGTCTGATGATCTGTTGGAGTAGGAAAATCCTACCCCAGCAGGCGATTCCAGGAATAACACATTTGCAGCTAAAGAACACAACAAAGTTAGATCAGATTGGTACATTTTCATCGAAAAAAGAAAAAAGGAAGGAAACAAGAAGAATCTGAACCGTAATTCCATGCGAATTTGTTCTTGTAGAGTGTTTTTCCATCACTGTGTACTCGAAATGGTCCAAGCTCTTCCATAGCTCCATAAGCCAACGATGAACAACCAGGGCCTGTTAAAATGACATCAGAAAGTGTTACAGATACTAATTTTTTATCCATTCACATGCAAACACCATGAAAAGAAGTAAGAGCACAACCTCCATTGAGCCAGAGGAGAAGGGGCAACGACTCTTTGGAACTTTGAGCCTCAGCAAAGTAGTAGTACAGTGCTCTTCCGGCGGACTTGTCCACCGTCACGTAGCCGCCATACTGAGAAAACCCTACATTTGGTTGTCCAGGCCATCTCTGGATTCTATCTTCCTCTTTCGATCCATCTTGTGAATGGAACCTGGATTCGTCCAAGTGTTCAGGTGCCTGGAAATGACTTGTGTCAACGCCTGAAGCTTTCTTCAAGCTGGCATGGAAGAGATGGTTAAGTACAGCTTCTCGTTTCTTCTTTCCATGGATTTGAACCGCAAAACACGAGATCAAAATGAAGGTGAAAACAATAACGAAGCTCTTGTGGGTTGCTTTCATGGTGATCTTGACCTTAATTTACTTGTATGATACTACATCACCAAGAGGGTTTTATAGAAAAACTCGATTTGACTGGCGTAAACTAATAAATGGAAAGTTGGAATGCAGAAATCATACCTGATGCCTTTTGTTATGAATTAAGCTGTGTATTAGTCATTGCTCAACAGGACTTGTCACTCTTTGGTATAACAAATAAAAAGAAAAGTATCATTTTTTTAATTTTTTTCAATTTTATGTCTAATGTTTTTAAAAATTTTAGTTAAAAATATTCAAAAAAAATTTTAAATTCAATAATCTAATTTAAAAATATTATTTCTATTAACATCTTTTAAATCATCGTCATCACCATACTCAATCCAAAGTCCCGCAATAAAGCAAGGTTTGGAAAGGTCTGATAGTACTCAGCCTTACCCCTACATAGTAAAGAGGCTGTTTCTGATAGACACACATTAACATCTTCTTAATGTGAATATAAAAATTGGCATTTAATTAGAAAGAATTTGAAATTTTTTTGATATGATCTTTTAATTTCCTGTAACAAATATATTAATGACTATATATTTGAAATATCCATAAAATATTTTTGATATTAAATTGTCTAATCTCTAAAAATTTGGGAAGTTAATTAAAATTTTTAAAAATTTGAACACATATTTTTAAAATTTTAATAAACTTTGACACTTTTGTAATTCATTATCCCTAATTTTTTTAAAATATAAATATATAAATATTGATAAATAAAATATTAAATATGTTGGATTTATCGAAAACAGTCTCTTTACTACGTAAGGGTAAGGTTGCGAACTATCAGACCCTCGGCATGACTTCCAATAAGCACTCAATTATATTTATTTGTATACTAAGATATAAATAGAATGATAATCTTTGAGGTCTCATTATCATAAATGAAAAAAAAAAGAGTTTGTAATTACCTGAAAACAATGTGCCGTTACTTACTAATTTTTAATTATATATCTAAATAAAGATCAATTAAAATGGGTGTTAGCCAATTTAAGAATAATTAACAAATATAGAGTAACGGTTATATTAAATATTAGACTGCCACAAAAAATGGTAATATATCCTGAAAGAGAATTTTTAGATTTTGTTTTCATTTGTTAGATTTAGATTCAAAACCTTATTCAAATGTTAACAAGAAAAAGGAAATAAAATTACAATACTGATGAAAATTTAATTACATAAGATTGGAATGGCAAGAAAAGTAATTTATTTAAAATGGTTTAGAAAAAACATGAATCTTGAATTTCTTTGTTATAAATAGTAATAATAAATATAATCTTATAATAACAACAACAATACCTAGTGTGAATCTCGCTGATATGCGAAATATGAGAAGGTCCAATAATACGCAATCTTACTCTTAACTAGTAAATGATAATTAAAATAATTATATAATTACATATAGTATGAAAATAATTATATTAAATTAATATTAAAATTATAGGTAACATGGGGGAGGCTAAATCTAAATTAGGACTCAATTTTGTTATAACCTTTTTTTATTATGTGGTTTGAAGTATAAATTCCAATAAGCTGGACCAGACGAGTCATAGAGGGTCCGGCCTAACTCGACCCACCATATATTTTTAAAAGAAAAATGTTAAAATCGACGTTGTTTTTGAAGTGATGGTCCAGCCATGGGCCAGCTCCCTGCTAAATTCGTGGCTCGATTAATCTGGGTCAAAATCAGGTTGAGCCAAATTTAAAATCCCTAGTTAGAATTCTAAACAAAGTTGTACATATGTAAAAAAAAAATGTAGTTGAATTTTGTTTCATCCTTTTAACAAAATAATGTTAATTTATGTTTCACTCATTTAATATTATCAACAATATTTTATTAATTTAATAAAATAATATTGTTTTTATCAATTGAATCCGATTATTTCATACCAATTTTAAAGAAAATTGAAGTAAAATTTAAAACTTTTAATGTTTTTAAACCCAAACTCAATTCGTATTATGACCAAAATATATTTTACTAATTAATTTTAAATAAATATTTTAAAAATTGAATCTTAATAAGACAAAAGATTTAAGGTTTAAATGATTCAATCATTATTAGACCGTTATAAAATTGATTAAAGATTAGATAAAATTTAAAAAATTAAAATTTGATTAAAAGAGACTGCCTTCAATTTAAAGTTTAATTAAAAAAGAGACTATCAAATAAAATTAATTAGTTAATTTTAATTTATAAAAATAATTAGTTTATAAAAACTGACCGATTAATTAATAAAATTATTTAATTTTTAATAATAAAATTATTAAAATAAATTAAACTAAAATATTAATAATTAAATAGAAAAGTTAAATTGTAATCTTGCCATGCGGAGAAGGAGCCCAAGGCCTAGAAAATGTTATCAGACCAATATAGACGACAAAACGATGTCATTTTGTGAAAAGAGGAAACTGCTGGTATGAAAGTTGGTACAGATCAATTCAAGATCTAGTGGTTAGGCAGTTCTTTTCAAGAGCTCAGGAGTCAGGACTCAATTCCAGAAAGGTTGTTATGCATAAACACTGCATCACCAAACCTGTCGTGTACTGTTTACTTGGCTTCAGCTCCAAAATCTTCACTTTCTCCGTCTCATCATACAAAGTATAGCTTAGGAATTCCACCCGTACGAGATGGATTCCTGCATGTGTTTGCATTCTCCAGTTGGATTTGGCCGCAAGTAAGTGCTTGTTTAGATGAGCTTATATTAGTAAAAATTTTTTGGAAAGAACTTTTCTAAGAAGCTAGTTGATTGTTTGGCTGTCAACTAAAAAAAGAGTATTTTTGAAAGAGCTTCATATATTAGATTATTTGGCAACATAAAAATAAAAGCACTTTTAATTTTAACTATATTTTATTTTGTAAAAAAATTATTTATACATATAAATATTATTTAAAGTATATTAAACAATATGTAAACACAATATATTAATTATTATACAATTTTAAACTATATGAAATATTAAATGAAAATATATCTGACCAAATTTTTTATATGGACTATAACATAAATAAAACCAATAAAAATAAATATTAAAAATATAAAAAGCTAAATAATATTATATAACTCCCAAAATAACGTGAAGATGAATTTGTAGATATTGTAGGAATTATGTGTAAAACATAAGGATAAAAGAGATTAAAAAATAAGCTCATTAATTGATTTGAAAAATTTATCTGAAAAAACGTTTTTTTAGAAGCTCTAAATTTTAGCTTCTTAGAAAGGTGTATTTTGGCTGCCAAACAATCTATATCTATTAAATAAGTGTTTTTTTGATTTTACAGCCAAACATTCATTTTTTCGGTAGTCGACCGTCCAAGTACAAAACTGCACTGGTTGGGAGCTACCATAGTATCAAGGATAAGTTTCAGATGATTCACTATAACCTTAGCAATAGTCTTGAATATGACATTGCAGAGGCTAATGAGTCGGAATTGAGAGATGGACACTGGGGACTGGACTTTTGAAATAAAAACAAAGACAGTGTGATTCATCTCTGACTCTCATTGTTCTTTTTTTTTGGGATTCGAGGGAAACCCTACTGGCGGAGTCCGAGCACCAGAATCCTTGGCAGGGCCTGCCACCAGTAGGTAAAACCCCCGGTTGCCTCAGGCTCTTACAAGAAACGCACCCACAGGGAATTGAACCTGGGACCTGGTCAAAGTCAATCCCTGCTCTTAACCATTAGGTCACACCCCTTGGGGGCCTCCCATTGTTCATGCTTGAACACCTGCTCTTTAATTGTTTGTATATATTTCTATATAAATAAAAATAAAAATAATTTATTTTATATACAAATCACATAGAATAAAATAAAATACATTAAATAATTAATAATAAAATTTTTATATAATTAATAATAAATTGTATATAATTAATAATGAAAAAAATTCTCATAAAATGTTTATTAATGAAAATATAAAATATATAAAAAATTATTCTTTAATTGTTTATATATATATTTTTATATAAATAAAAATAAAAATAGATTATTTTTACATATAAATAACATAAATTAAATTAAATTAAATAATTAATAATAATATTTTATATAATTAATAATAAATTGTATATAATTAATAATAAAATAATAAACCTCCTGTAACAATCATTTTAAAATAGGGAATATAATAATCATTTATTATACATTCCATTCCATTTCATCCATCTTCCCAACAATATTTCACTACATTACATTATGAACCCTTCTATCTTTCTCAAACAATTTTTCACTATATTACATTCTATAATATTATAAACCGTTTCGTTTTATTTTATTACATTCCATTTAGGGGTGAGCATTATTCGGACCGGCCCGGGTAATGAATTAATTCGGGTAAACAAATGTTAAATTTTGGGTAATTCGGGCAGGCCCGGATATTACCCGAATTATTTTCGGGCCGGGACGGGTAACTCCAAAAAAATTCAAGCCGACCCTATTACGCGAATTAGGTTTAAAAGAATTATGAAATAGGATAATTAGGATAATTCGAGTAAATCGGGCCGGGTAAATAGGTAATTCAGGTAAATCGGGTCGGGTAAGTTCGGGTAATTGAAAGTTCGGGTTCGGGCCGGATAAGGGAAATTTTTTTGGGTAATTCGGGCCCGGCCTGAATAGTAAAAATTGGGTCCGAATTACCCGAATGCTCACCCCTAATTCTATTATATTTCATTAATTAACATTCAACCAAAAAGGCCCTTAGGTTAAATCGGACGATAGGTTGGACTCGGGCCTCAACGGCTGGAGCTCAAGCCCAACCCTACGATTGCCATCCTATGGATGATACTGTGCGTCTTTATTTGACTACTCTATTAGTATCTTTTAAGTAATCTTTGCAGGTTCGCCGCAAGGAAGCCCGCTCGGTCAGCTAACGTGTGGATCTGTTAACTCGTTAACACAACTCAGTTCTATTCTCAAGTTTCCTTATTTAGTTGCATCCATTGAAAGCTTCGAATATATACAGAAATGGATAAGTTTAGTAATTGATCATCCAAATTTTTTATCATTTGTCACAAAAAGTCAAACCATAGTTTCTTGATTAGCAATTCGTTTCCTGTTACTTGCTGCCTACCTATACTGTAGACCAATCCAAGGATCGAATCGAATTCAAGTTCAAAGCTAACTTCAGCACATTGACCACGCTCAGGAATCAGCTCAGTCCTGTTCGATTTAACAAATTGGGAATGGTTGCCTCTGGTGAAGGAAAACCATGATCAGGGACAATCTCACTGCCTTTTTTAAGCACCACTTGTTACTTCTTCCCGTAAAACAAAAGTCTACTGTTATTAGATTCTCGTCAATCAATCAACCAAAAGCTAAAAGCTCCTCCAAGTGGTTCAACCGCACAAAACGTGTTCATGAGATAACTTTCTTTATTGAAACTTTTAGGATATAGCGTGGTCATGTGAAACTCAAGATGATCGTTGCTTGACTATGACTATTTGTCGCCTGGTTATAGGATTCAAATGAATATAAAAAGTACCCCTTACAGCTAAAGCAAGCTGATCCAACTTTTCTTCCTGTTTATCTCTTTTGATCATCTAACTTGTGCCAAGAAAGCAGACTTTTATCAACCCCAAGCTCTAAATCTTGTTTTCTGCAATCTCTTAGATGTTTTTGATAGTAGATAGACTTCATAAATTGTGTAACAAACTGGAAGATCATCGCCTGAAAACCCGCCAGCAACCAGAGCCAGAGGATTTGATATTGCCTCTACAGGCTTTTCGATCCGATGTTTCAGGCTTCATCAATCAGTTGTCTCTGAATTTGAGACCCGGATCAGACAGCCTGTCGTTACCAGAGATTCAACAATGTTTTCAGATCCTATCCTCCATTAACAAAGCTTTTGCAAAGCTAGTTGTGGATATAGACTACCCTATGAACAAATGGACAGGAAACTCCATAGATGAGTATCTCAATTATAGTCTCAGCTTGCTGGAATTCTCCAACTTGATCAACCCTTATTTATCTTATCTGGGACAAGCTCGCCTTTCTCTATCTCATGCTTTGAGCCTTGTGGAGAACTCACCTTCTTCGGCAGTTGAGCATCTAAGGACAATCAAGCTAAAGAAGTTAAACAAAGGCTTTAAACAACCACATAACAAGGATGATGAGAAAGATAAATCTCTCTCTGACAAGGAAGGAGTTATATATCAGGCTCTGATGGAAGCCCAAAGTATAGGTTTCTGGGCTTTCTCTATTGCTTTGTCAGGACTGAGTGGAGACTCTGAGACATACTTGGAGATGAGAAAATCATCACCCGTGATATGCAACTCTTCCTCATTGATCAATCTGGACTCCATTGTTTATGAAGTTATAACAGAAAAAGGGTTAGCGGTGAAGGAGATTGGAGACTTGAATGATGCAACTGCTTGCCTTGCTTCTGCTACGGCAAGAGGGAAAAGTAGCAGTGAAGCACAGGAGTTGCAGAGAAGACTAGAGTCATTTGAAAGGAAATTAGATGAATTCAGGAGGGAAGTGGATCGATTATTCTCTGAAATATTGGCTGGAAGAAACAAGTTGCTTGATGGCATCCGAATTTGGAAGTAAAAAATTGTAGCATTCACTAATCTTAGGACAGTACTGTTTAGGTTTCTTGTAAATATATTTGTATACGAATGAATGACTTGTTTTTCGTTGTAAGAAACTGTGATTGAGATAAAGAAAACCTGGAGTTTATTAGCATTATATTACTCTAAAATTCTGTGATTTTTGTGCATTACAGGCAAGTGATTTGGAGGATAAGTTGCAGATTATGAAATCAACAAAAGAAAGAGAAGAAAAAACAAGGTCTGGGACTCAGTTTAACAAGTTCTGGATAATAGGACTGAAAAATATTAGAATTTTGTCACAGAAATGACAAGCCTGTAACTTCTACTCAGGATGGATAAGATCATAAGATAGATTAACTACACCTTTTCTTTCTCTGACTGAAACCTGACAACAGGATACATCTCTAACGATTGTTTGTGCAGAAATTACTACAATTAGTCAACCACTACCTTTTATTTCAGTTATGGTGTTTTTCCATTTAACTTGACATAAATTACAGGATAAACCATTAAGAACTGGTTCATCAAAGAAGCCCCATTTGGTTCTCTGAGTCATTGGAGTGGCTTTCTACTTCTGGTGTCTTTCTCTTGCGATAAACATCAGTTGGCAGCCTGTGAAAAACAGAATACACAAGAAAATGATATATAAAGTGAGGCTAGTTTCATGATCACTGCTACTTTCTCTGTTACAAAATAATAGCAAAAGGAGGTAAGATTGTCATACCCTAAATGCAAAGTAGTATCTGAATCTCCTTTCTCCATTGAGCAATTGCAAACTATGTCCAGACTGGTTGAGCTATTGTTCACTATAGAGCTCTTCATTTCCATGGAATGGTATCCGAGATACGAGTGGACGGGGTTGCCATTTGATGGGAAGAAACCTCGAAGCTCCTCAACCTTCAATTAAGAGAAAGAAAATGACAGGATACTCTGATTGATCAAAGGAACTTACAACAAAGTGATGCGTAGAATCATATAATATAACTTGCCTGTCTGCGCAAGGTTGCATTCTCCAGCATAGCTCGTTGTTCCTAGAAAATAGGAAAAGAAACATTTGTTAATCGAAGAATCTTCATTTCTTTTATCAAGTGATAAATTCAAATTGTATCGAATCATCAGATTACCTGTAATCTAGATTGCTCTAGTTGTTCCGTGAGTACTTGCTCCTGAAAGTTTAGAGCTTAAGGTTAAAACAATTCTGACATAGAGAGCAACAACAAAGTCTCATAATTTTTTCTTTTAAATGACAAATAATAGATCAGAAAATTCTAAACAAACCTTTTTATCTTTCACACATAATAAACCTTCACTTAATTGCTGTTCTAAGTGCTGCAAATCTTTCAAGTTCAAGTCAGTCAAGTCCTTTCCCAAAAGATGCCTACAGAGTTTGAAATAATAGCAATCATAATCGAGTTCCTGCTTGGTATAAACGTCACATTCAGATAACAGAGCAGATTAGAGAAGACATACAACTGTTTAACTTGTAGCTCAGCAATTTCCTGCTTCAGAACATCAACCTCCATTATATCAAGTTTCTGAAGAAAAGAAATAAAAGGTTGTACTTAATTCCCTTATTGTGTCTTATTTCAGTCAATAATAAAGCAACTAACCAAGAAGAGGTTTACTACTTGATAGTCATAAATTTCTTCCATTTGTAACAAAAAAGTATTCTATCATAAAACAGAACAAGTGTAGAATTGATACGGGCACGACTAGCCAATCGTTTTCAACAAGAATGACATAATTCCAATAGTGCTGACACACCAAAACAACTAAGTTATCTTAAAATGTGATTCTACAATGCATTCATTGATAAATTAGCTAGGATTGTTTTTGTCTTTGCTTTTGAAACCTCCCCATGACATAAGAGAAATGAACAAGACACATAAGAGAAGGCACTCCTGATAAGTCCAAGCAGCTTAATGAAGAAAGGATTAAGACAAGAATGATTTACGCTCTCAACTTGATCGAAGCTACGGACATAGAAACATGCACAACTACACGCACACATACAATAAGAGTAGCTGGTTTAAACTTGATTCATGAGATACCTCTGCCTTGTACTCAGCCTTGGCAGGTTCTGATGCGTCTGTGCACTTGTTATATCTCAGAAGTGTTCTCTTCATTCTGCAAAAGGAATAAGAGCATATAAGCATAACTCCATACCTCCACAAGCTGGGTCAAACTTCCCTTGTTCTCGTCCCTCACCAGAACCACTGAGAAAAACCATCTGATGGACTCACAAAAGTTAGAATATCTCCTATATTTGAACCTCGAGCAGTTAAATTTATTCACAACAGAGTCTAAACTACAAGGAAGTCTACCTGAGTCATTTCCAGGACAAATTCAATTGAAGTTGCTACATCAAAACCTTGTTTGTAGTGCAACTATCTAATCCAAAGGGATAATTCTTATGAAAGAAATAGAAGTTGGTGATGGTGATGAGGAAACAAGAAAGAAGAAGAACCCTCACAAATGGTAAAGTTCAAGAAATCAACATCTTTATGACTGAGAAATTCATCCAGATATAACCACAGAAATCACGTGCAATCAGGTAATATTTTCACAAAGAACAATTGATAAAAGCTGTAGATGAAATATCTAAACCCTCTCCTTTAACTTGCAGCTTCCATCTATAACCATGTCTTTCTCGGGGAAAAAAAAAGCAAAAGAAAAGGGTGTCCATGGCTACATGCAACCACTTAAAAGATGTATGAAAAAGATAAGTATTTCCAGAAGAAAAATTGATCTTCTGATAAACCAGTGTTAAGAAAGAAGGAATTTACACTTACCCAGAACTTGAAAACTCGAAGAGCTTTCCAGTGTTTGAGAAAACGATAACAGCAACCTCAGCATCACAAAGAATGGCAAGTTCTTGGGCCTTTTTGAGCAACCCAGCTCTTCTCTTTGAAAAAGTAACTTGTCTGCTGTTTGCATTCTCAATTCTTTTAATCTCAATCTTGCCTCTACCCATTTTCTATCCCCAGACAAAGAGATCAAATAGACCAAACCCCCTAAAAAACCAGAAAACTGATTATTTCGAGTTCAAGACTCGATGTTTAAACGAAAGCTCTCAGCTTTCTTCCATGGGATAGAGAGAAAGCAAGCTAAACAGAGGGCCTTATTTGGGTTCGCTAAATATAGAGAGAAGATAAAAGGGTTAGAGAGAGACACATGCACAAAGATAGAGAAGGCGAGCGTTTCTTTGACACAAATGGCGAGAGAGCTAGACCAGAAACGGTAAGTTTGCATGGCTCTGTACTCTAATTACAGTGTGCTCTGCATGATTCTTTTGCCACATTTGGAATGATTAGGTGCTTATGGATCTATTTGTAGGACCCCACTATTTTTGTTTTTTAGTAGATTTCAGTCATTTCACAGGTTACCATTTTAGGTTTTCTAAATTATCTTTTCCACTTTTAATATTCTCAATTCTGTTGGTATAGGACATAGTTTTATCTATTTTAATGGAGGTTTGAGCGAAAATGGTTGCACTCCTAAATTTTCTGCAGATTTTCTAGTTAAATTCTCATATGGGCAGTTGTGAAATTATTGAATCTTTAGACTTGTTGATATACAAAGAAGGCAATGGCAATCTAAAGGTTCTACTCATCTCAATTTGCTGTAATGCACTCTGTATTTCGGTTACCTGCTCTGTTTTTGGAGTAGTTTTTGGTCATCACAGAAGAAACTTTTGTTTCTAAAAAAAGTAATTTAGAAACTATTTCCTTCACTAAAGGCAATGCCAAAAGGGTGATTTTCTGGTTAATTGAGTGATTTCTGAATTTTCCTATTCCAATCTGCCCGGTTTTGGAAGGGTAGTAGAAGGTGGTAAGATGGTAAGTGTATTTTGGAAGTGTTTACTCTGTTTGGTATGAATCATTATTAGCCAATTTCCAAATCAAGGAGAGAGTATTGCAGAGCAGCTATGGTCCACTGAGTCATAGAGGACCCACTTAGATTGCCATTTGAAACTTACTATTATTAGAAGTTTATTACTGATTCACTGTGATATCTCCGTATTGCCAAATTTGGAGGAAACTAGTGGCAATGTGGGTTTTGGTTCTTCGCATTTCTTTATATCAGTCCCAGGATTGTAGGTACTTACCCTGTTCCAGGTAAGTCTGGGTTTAAGGGCTCGAAGCGAAATGAGGCTCTGTTTTCTTTTATGTTTTGGGTCTATCTTGCAAGGTTCTCGCTCTTTAGCAGCTCAAAACTACCTTACTTCTGTTACAGAGGCTCGCCATTTTGAGATTTTTCCTACCTAAACGGCTTTGACTGTTAAGAATAGGCAAACTGTTTCCTGTGTCTTTCTTTGTATAGTTCTACTATCTGGAGCACGGAATACATAAAATGGGAACAAATTAGCCATTTTGAGTGTTTTCCTCTTCTTTAGGAAGTTTCACAAGAAGGGTTTTGATAAATTTTCCTTCGTGCACGTGAACCTTAACCTCTAAGAAACAGAGCACGTGTTGCCCTGCTAAGACTTGGACAAAGATACTGTTGTTTAGTCACTCAGGTTGCTACTTGCTTGTTTGGTTTGCAAACTATTTGAAAATATAGGAAAATTTGCTTTTACTTGTATTGATAACTCTCCTAGCCAAACTGAACTCTGCAGCAACTTGTATTGATAATTCAGATGCTAGTAGGATTGACTATGGACACCTTAACACATGAACCCGATTCTGGAAAAAAAAAATCAACCTTGAACCCGAGCCAGAAGTTGATCAAACATAATTTGATCTGTTAATTTCAGAGTTGAAGATACTGAAGCTAAAATAGTGTCCTTCAGCAGGATAAGATAAGCAATGTAGAATCTAGAAATCAGTTCATTTATAAAGTCAATATGATAGAAAACATATGTACTACACATAACAGCAATCAATGGGAGTGGTTATTTCAGTCTTAACCAAATGAGCTTCGTTCTTTTTCTGTTTTCATTTTTTGTTCATGTCAACCAAGAAACAGTAAAATAAAAATCCTGTTCAACTTTGTGAGAAAATTTTGAATAATGTCAATTGCTAATTTTCATGGTACAAACAACAAAAATTGTACAGATACTTACGGCAACTGTTGAAGAGCATATAAGGTGGCTGCCTGCTTGGATTGCCTTGTTGATAAGAAGGCATCCGCCATCAAGTATGTCACCAAGCTGCACCTTCATCTGTCTTCTTACACACATAGATAAAGTGAGAATCTGGATCTTCTATAACAAAATCTGATGGAATTAAGCCCTGCTCAGTCAAAGGAACTGGCTCCAAATGTGACTTCGACGAAGAAACACCCGCAGGTCTTTGGAATCCAGGTCTGGCTGCAGAAGTATGAAAATAGCACCAAAAAGGGAAAAAGCTTAGTACCATTCCTATATGGTTGATTTATTATTAAAGAAACACACAGAAGTTCCAGGAAGGCGCATTTAAACTTGGTCCAAGACCTGGAATCCGAAGATGAGTACCGGACAAATGGAATGATAAGAAATGGCACTTACCCGGAAAATCCATCTTACAAGCATTACCAATTAGGTATTATCTAGCTACAATACTCTAATAACAGCCAATTAGAACAAAAGCTTCGACATGATAAGTAGAAAGATGAGTAATGAAGCTCAACACATAGGATCAAGAGAACGCCTTTAAGCCCCAATTAAACTTCTTAATGGTTTTAAATTCATGGAAAATTATATATTCACATTCCAATTTCCAATGAAATGTTTTGTTTCAACCCCTCTTTCTTTTGTGATTTTATTTTACCATTCAGAAAACTCTAAATCACCAAATTGACTAGGAGAAGGAGAGAAAATAAATCAGAGCATTATGATAGAAAAAGAGCAAAACAAACGATTAGACCAGAGAAAGATAAAACGATTAAGCCACAGAAAAATAAAAAAGTAAATATTGCAGGCTGAAAGAAAAAAAAAATTGAAATGGTAGCTTACGTATGATGTACAATACAATCTTCCAATTGTATACAGGATGGCTCAGATGAGGAATCCTCACTTTAGGGTCACCATATGTTATCTGTTCCGAAATGGTACATCAGCCAACAAGTTAAGAACTTGAGAAGCCAAGGATGGAAAATTAGAAGAACAAAGCTCTGTCTTTAGGTATATGGTTACCAACAAATAAATCCCTCCAGGTTTAAGAAGCCTACGTAAATTTACAAAGAAAAGAGAGTTAAAGACCGCTAGTGCAAGAAGAGAAATGCAAATAGTAGCAAGAATAACAAAGCACAAACTATCAAGACCAACCACAACCAGAAACGAAACATTTAGGGGTTGTAACAACCTACTCACTTCCCCCAGCATCTGAGCAGCACTTATTGGAGCATCATTACCACACTAAAAGAACATCCAGGAGACGATAATTAGGAAAGGTAAACTATTCAAATGAAAGGAATGTGATAAAGCTTGATACAAGTCATACCATCAAGGAATCAAGAGTTCCTGGATAAAAGGATTAATGGGTCATGGCTCCATGAGTGTGAAATTGAGCGGCAAGAACAAATTCAACACATTATGTATTAACTAAATGGAAATGTTAGTATTGTTACAAAGAGCATGTAATGAGAAAGGAAGGCCCATACCCTTGTCAATGACACCATCGAAAGACTCATCTTGAAAGATACTCATATCTCTAACATCCATTTGCATGTCTGATAAATTTACATAGGAAATTCATATAGAAGTTGCTGCTACATCAATAAACAAAACCAAGTTCAGGAAAGAAACTTAAAATGCGATGGATAGGATACAAGAAAGTTGCGGCACATTCTCGTATTTTCTTTTCATCATATCAATGGCCACTGAAGAAATGTCAACATTCACTACATCTTCATATCCATCCTTCACCATGTCCTCCGACATGACTACATGAAATCATATCCACATAAAAATTCCAAGGAAGAAACAACATACCGATTGAACCTCAGTTTTCTCACAGAATGACTCAATTTCACAGCAGAGAAATGGAGTTTGTTAAAGTCCAATAGCCAAAATCACAGCGATCCCCACATTTGATAGCATTAGATTTTTGTGAGAAAGAAGCTCAAGATTAAGCGCTTGAAATCATCATATGCTAAACATCAGTTTCAAATGGAAAATTTGACACAGTAGAGCTAAAAGAAAACGCGAAGCAACCCCTTTTCCATCTTTCCATATGCATCCTAAGATCCCCCAAGAGGACATTGACAATGACACCATTTAACGGTCTAATACAAAGGCTGCATACCCACTTGAACTACTCAAAATCCATTTCGTTCATTTTCTCGAGAAACTTTATCATCTACCAAACATAGCATTCTCCCAAAAAAGAACCCTAATTACAACTCAACAACACCAAACTTGAGTAAAGAAAGAAGGAAAGATTGGGACTTGAGCGATTAATCAAGAAAAAGCAACAATCTTTGACAATTAATCCAAAACAAAATGCAGTGCACAAGAAGCACATAACAGAAGCTGAAAGAGAAAGTAATTGGGTGAGGGTTAAAATTTACGAGCATTGCCACAGCCAACCATAAGGACGCGAGAAGAAGTGGGGATATAGTTACGAACAAACGGTCGAAGAGACGAGTATCGCTGGTACCAATCGAAGCTCCCAGCTTCCTGCACGTAACGTGCGTCCCAATACAAGGCATCCCCATAGTTGTACGTATTCAAGCTCGATACGTCCCTGTACATCCTCTTCTTCACTTCTCTATTCCTAATTAAAAAAATTCAGATACTAGAGCTCCGAATGATTTTGGCTTTTCTCTCTCCGGTTGTTTCGGGTATGTGGGATTTGCTTTGTGGCTCTTTTCCTGTTATATGTGGTTGGTGATACAGTGGCGGCAGTTTAGTTGGTGTGCAGTTGGGTGGGTTATTAGTTTCGAGTGGGCCGAGGTTTTGGGTTTTGTGAAACTCACAGCTTGAAGATCATGCTACGAAGAGAGGAGTTAGTGGGGTCGAAGTCGATAGAGAAATTACAGTGACGATAATAATTTATACATACATAGGCAGGTGATTCCGTAGCGGCGACTCGACGTTGACAAGATTCTTGAAAATCTTACTTCAGCAGACACAAGAATCTTCACTGACAAGGTAGGAAACCGAAAACAAGAAACGATAGGTTAACAAATCCTCAATTCCAATTATCCTATACAACTCTAGTCATTAAAACTTTATCACTTTTTTTTGACTTATGCAGGTCAGATTCAAGCCTCAGCGAGATAGCACCAGCGAGCAAGTTTTGCAAGATATAGCATGTCTCAGGAGCAACTTATTGGGTGGCGCCCATCTTTCAGGATGGATTAAGCTTAATACCGAGTGATCCTCGCATTCGGCCACTACTAGAGGACTTATTTGGGACAGTGATGGCCATTGGCTGGGGGGATTCGCTCAAAAATTTGGATGGTGCTTAGCGATGACAGCAAAGCTATGAGAGATTTATACCGCGTTTACCCTTGCTTGGAACCAGGGCTTTCGACATATAGAACTGGAGATAGATTCTAAAGTAGTGTTTGATATCCTCTCTTCTTTTGAACGCCGTTCCAGGACTCTCAATCTCATAGTTCAGAGCATTCATCTGTTACTTACTAAGACTATTCTTCATCTACATGTTTATCAAGAGAGCAACAAATGTGTCGACTGGCTTGTTAATTATGCTTGACAGATGGCCGACGGAGTTACTTATTTTGCTACTACACCTATAGGGTGCCACATGATCCTGTTAGAGGATTTATCGAGAATCTGTTTTCTCTTATTTGTTACTTAATTTGTACTAGTTGTTTCCCTTTTATAAAAAAAAACTTATCTCTGTATTTATGTGAAGTCAAAATAAATATGTGAATGAGATTTAATGAAATATGATAAGAATATCGTAATCAAAATAGGAGATCTAATCTCAATAACAAGTTAGAGATAGTGAAGTGAAACCATGAGCAGGATCATAATTTTGGATTTGTTTAAATAAAAATATATTTTTTAAAATTTTTAATAAAAAATAATTAAATCTAAAACTGTTCAATCCAGTTTTGAGTTATGTTAGACAAACAACATTTTTTAGTTTAATTTCTTAAAATTATATTTTTATTAATTTTTATTTTCTTAAATATACAAATTAAAATCACATTATTTAAGAAAATTAAATTAAAATAATATCATTTTAAGGAATATATTTAAATCATTTAATTGGGTCTTCAAACTTAAATTTCAATAGATTAAAATTACCAAATTTAATTATCAAATAAATCAATAAAGATTTATTTAAATTTTCCATGAAATATTTAAATTGTAAATTAAAGTAAATTTTTTTTGTAATTGTATCACCATATTTTTTGACCTAATTACTATAAATTAATAAAAATATAATTATATTAAGATTTAAAAAACAATACTTTAAAAATGCTAAATACAATATAATATTATATAAAACAATAAATATTTACTTAAATATTTTAAATTTGTTCCCTGATTTCTTAAAAAAATTAACTTGAATTTAATCCAAATCAAATTTAAATAAACAAAATTGAATTTAAATTTATTTGATTTGATATATTTAAAATTTAAAATTTGTTTATTAAATTAAATTTAGACTTTTTCTAAAATTAAAATTAATCAAAATAAACACAAATCAATTTATTAAAAATACATATTTGAAGCTCTCTATATATAAGAATATTTCACTATGTCGTCTCATCTAATTTTTATTTTTTAAATTTTTATTTATTAATTTTTAGTAAAATTAAATTTGTTTATTACATTAAATTTAAACTTTAAATTAATCGAGATAAATATAAATTAATTAATTACAAATACATATTTGAAGCTAACTATATATAAGAATCTTTCATTAAGAAAGAATGAGCCCACAATTTGATATTGGGCCTAAGCAATCAGAGAAGAATATGGGCTTCCACTAAAATGGGCTTCGATCCTTATCCTTTTAAAAAATAAGTAAAACAAAAATCCTTAAACACACTTGTCTTAATCTCGTTGGCGATTCTGACAAATCACCAAGTCGCAACAAACCCGGAGTATTATAATGCAGCCATCTCTATCTGCACTCACCTTTATAACCACACACGAAGACGAAAATGCCTTTTGTGAGCTCATTTTCAAGCGATTGCACAAAAGATGATCGCAGACAATAAATAGTCACCTCGACCAGGTAAAAAGTCTAAAACTTCCAAACCCAAAGCGCAACCAAATCCTACGAACACAGTCTAGAAGAGGAACACGGAGACAAGAGTGCGAGGGCGAGTGCTAGTTTTATGTGTGTTTTCTCCCTCTCTCTTTCTTTCTATCTATCGATAATCTCCAATCCAAATTACAGATCGAGAAACCCTAAATTACCGATCCAGGCCTTGTAAATTTATCGCAGTTTTCTTAGATCTAGGGACCTGAGGTGACATGGCATGTATAAAGTCGGTTAATAGATCGGCGCAAGTGGCGCTTGCGCCGGACACGCCTTACATGGCGACCGGAACGATGGCGAATGTGGTGGATCCGTCGTTCAGCTCCTCCGCGAGTCTTGAGATCTTCAAGCTTGATTTTCAATCTGACGATCGTGATATGCCTTTGCTGGGAGAGTATCAGAGTTCCGAGAAATTTAACCGTATTGCTTGGAGCAGAAAAGGACCGGAGTCTGATACGTACGGTCTCGGGTTGATTGCCGGTGGACTTGCTGATGGCAGTATTGATATCTGGAACCCTTTGGCCTTGATCCGGTGATTAGTTCATTCGCAATGAAGCTTTATACGAATTTGGTTGCTCTAGTTTCACTAATTTGAGCTGAATTCGGCGAATTGTGTGTTAGGACTGTGAATGTTCGTTGAAAATTGGTCGAATTTCATTTAGTTTGTTAGCATTGAAGGACAAATTTGTTGTGTAAGTTTGAAGACGTGTCGTTGATATTGCAGTGAAATATAGAGCTTGTGATTCGCAGTTTACTTAAGTCCCAATTGAACTTTATTTTGATTACTAATGTATTTCACTGAAGAAAATATAGAATTTGTCCGTTGTGCTGTTATTGGGTCTTTAATTGATCACTTCTATTAGATCATAGTTTGTTTGTGATGTTTTCTTTCAGTCTATTGTTAAATTTTCAATTTTTCGACAATAGCATCGAGGCTACTGTTCGGTTGTATAGAAATGAAAAGAAATGTTGATCACTTCTGTTAGACCATAGTTGGTTTATGACGTTTCTTTTCAGTTACTTTTTCATTCTCAATTCCATACAGTCTGGTTGCATAGAAATGAAAAGAAATGTTCCACAGAAATATGGAACAAATTTGACCAGAAGGAAGTCTTAAAAAATTAGCGTTAACTTGTGTTCTGTGGTGTTTCAAGTAGTGATTGGACGTGTAGTGCGGCTTCCAAATACAGGTTGTTAGTAGATAATTTTGCTCTTCAAATGAATAACATTTTACAAATAATAGAATACCGAATTCACGGTCACTTTATTTTGTGATATCATTCTTGTTTTTACTTTTTTCCCATAATGAAACTTTAGTAACATCTAGTTTCACTTTTGGCTAGTCCTGAGGCAACTGAAGATGCTCGTGTTGTACATCTCTCAAACCATAAGGGACCTGTAAGTTTCTTTTCTTTTGCAATACTTGTATTATGTGTGATTTGCTTTCTTTTTACCTACATAAATGAGGATTTTGTGGCAGGCTTACATCTCTTTTCTCAATTTCAGGTTCGTGGTCTTGAGTTTAATGCTATCACGCCTAACTTACTGGCTTCAGGTGCAGATGATGGTGAAATCTTAATCTGGGATTTATCTGCACCCAAAACACCTTCACATTTCCCACCCCTTAAGGTGTGTAGAGGGCTGATTGATTAGTAAAAAGTTATCTTGTGTGTGATCATCTTTCGGGGGTCATGTGACTAGTGTCTAGTTTCTGCTGGTAACTGAAACAGCTGAACAGGGTAACTCATTGCCATATCAAACTATTTGATACTCTAGATTGATATCTTGTTTAATCCCTAGTTGATGAAAGATATGTTCTCTTGGTATGTCCATGAGGAGGGGATACCTTCCCATGTTGGCTTTATGCTGTTACTATGCTTTACGTCTCTATTGGTGGCAATTAGTAGGAACATTGAAAATGACTCTCCTACCTTTACAGTGATTGTAAATTAGTCCCCTGATTGGTGTGATGAAGGATACTGTTAGTTAAATAGCCTTTGTTTCATTTTCTTGCTTTACAAGGTCTAACTTGTACTGCAGTCATTTTACTGTTCTCATTGATGCTTGGAAAGTGCACTTTATAGGTCCTTTATTTGTTCACCATTTCCAGTCATTGAATGCTGTGTGATCTTTTATGTAGGGTAGTGGTTCTGCTACCCAACGTGAGATTACATATATTTCTTGGAATAGCAAGGTTCAACATATATTGGCATCAACCTCCCAAAATGGGATAACTGGTGAGGAAGCATAATGGATAGAATTCCAGTTATTATACATTTTTTTCTATATATACTGAATATTTTGTGGGTTTCTAGCTGTTTGGGACCTTAAGAAGCAGAAGCCAGTAATATCGTAAGTTACTTCCATTTTACCTGGTTTTTGATTGTTTTATCCAAGGATCTGGTCGTTTCTGCATGATAGTGCCATGTTTTTCCTTCAACTGGAAGCTGATTCTACATCTATTAATAACAGTGTTGAAGATTCAATCAGAAGGCGGTGCTCTGTTTTGCAGTGGCACCCTGATATTGCCACTCAGCTTGTTATTGCCTCCGATGAAGATGGTTCTCCTGCTCTGAGGGTAATAATTTTGCTTTTATTTGCTTTCCCCCCCTTTATTGATAATTAGAAATTTGTAATTCAATTCTTTTCCTGGCAGCTTTGGGACATGCGTAATGCAATGACCCCTGTAAAAGAGTTTGTGGGGCACACCAAAGGTATGAAACGGTCTGGTTTTCTATTGAAATATCTGGAGCTGTAGGATAATATCATATAAAAAATTCTTTTATCAAATTGTTCGTTGGTAGTTAGTTCATTTCTTACGTGTGTGCTGCAAATTGAATAACTGCTACTGGCAATTATGACACACATGGTAGAAGTTGTATCTCTCAAATCCTGCACTTCTTACAAACGTTACATGAATGCTGAAAATTATCTTTTGCTTTTTTCTTTGCTGATGTTTTGCATCAGGTGTTATTGCAATGTCATGGTGCCCCATTGACAGCTCCTATTTGCTTACATGTGCTAAAGATAACCGAACTTTTTGTTGGGACACTGTAACTGGAGAGGTAAGCAATATCTCAGTGGTTGCACTTCAGCTTTTGAGAACAAGTAATTTTTGGGTTGAATTTTTTCTGTTGAAATTTCCCTTTCTCTTCTATTCATGAAGGTGGCCAAGCATCCTTAAAGTTTTATATTGTTGCATAGATTGTACGTGAATTGCCTGGTGGCTCCAACTGGACCTTTGATGTACATTGGTATCCAAAGATACCTGGAGTTATATCAACATCTTCTTATGATGGGAAGATTGGCATATACAACATTGAGGTATGCATTTGTTAGTTAATGATGCAAAACTAGAGAGAGAGAAAGAGCGACAGTCAATAGTTAATGGAGCTTTTTGGAAAACATGGACTTCTATCACCTGTGAAATGAATTTGAGAAGAAAACTTCCGTGAATGTGCTTTTACATATTTGTAATACTGAAAGACCTTTCTCGAATCTTACCTCACAGGGTTGCAGCCGATATGGTGCTGGTGGTAGTGATTATGGAGCAGGTAATGTGGCTTATTCTAGTGATCGTATCAAGTTTTAACTATAGATCAAGCTTCATATCATTTGTTGCTTTTTGGTTTCTGTTTTTCATAGTTTGTCTTCACTTAATTCTTTGTTCTTTTAATGCAGCAACACTAAGAGCTCCTAAATGGTACAAACATCCTGCTGGAGTATCTTTTGGCTTTGGAGGTAAGCTTGTGTCGTTTCATCCTAGGTCATCTGCTGTGGGTGCTCCAGCTGGTGCTTCAGAGGTATGCTTGTTTAGATTTCTCCAATTTTCCTTATTTGGAAATGTTACCATAAGTTTTAACATGTCCTGATTATTCTTTCAGGTTTATTTGCATAGCATGGTCACAGAAGAGTCTTTGGTGAGTAGGTCATCTGAGTTTAAAGATGCAATACAAAATGGGGAGAAGTCTTCTCTGAAGGCTTTGTGCAATAGGAAGTCTCAGGAGTCAGAGTATGTGATCTGTATGAGAATCTTACTTATGTTTATTCCTTGACTTGCAGTGGTATCTTCAGAAATATTGATGTATGATTTTGCTTATGCATTGAATGATCTTAGCAGATCAGAGGATGATAGAGAAACTTGGGGTTTTCTCAAGGTTCTATTTGAAGAAGACGGGACAGCAAGGACAAAATTGCTTTCCCACCTTGGTTTTAGTTTACCTGCTGAAGAAAAAGAAGCTGTACAGAACGATCTCTCACAGGACATAGGTGGTGTCCGGCTTGATGATATGGTAGCTGATAAAGTCGGCTATGAAAAAATTAAGGAGGCGAGTGTTTTATCCGCCGATGATGGGGAAGACTTCTTTAATAATCTCTCAAGCCCCAAGGCTGATACACCTGTGAAAACTTCCATTGGTAGCTCTGGCCTTGGAGCTCCAGTTCCTAGTTTGGAGGAAAACAGGCAAGAAGAAGGATTCGAAGAGAGTGTGGATCCTTCATTTGATGATTCTATTCAGCGGGCTTTGGTTGTGGGAGATTACAAAGGGGCTGTTGCACAGTGTTTGTCTGCAAATAAAATAGCTGATGCTTTAGTTATTGCTCATGTTGGTGGTTCTACATTGTGGGAGAGCACACGTGATCAATATCTTAAGATGAGTCGTTCACCATACTTGAAGGTAGCTCCATCACTATCTTTTCAAAATAATTTTACTATCATTGGTTATCCATGTCTAAGTGAAACTATGCACCGTTCACCATACTTGAAGGTAGCTCCATCACTATCTTTTGAAAATAATTTTAATACCATTGGTTATCTATGTCTAAGTGAAACTATGCAACATAATAGATGGCTTTAAATTCTTCGAATTCCATTTCAGGTTGTTTCTGCAATGGTGAACAATGATCTCATCAGTCTGGTAAACACCAGGCCACTTAAATACTGGAAAGAAACAGTTGCTCTCTTGTGTACTGTAAGTACTTTAGCTCTGAAATTAGCGAAGATATTATATATATCAGCCTGAAAAGATCAGTTGCATTCTTAGTGATTTGTACATTCTAACATGAATTAGGCCTGCAATTTAATGTTGCACTTTATGCAACTACTCTGGGAGGGTAGTCGATGTACAAATTCTTATTATGTAACTATGTACCTTTTCTTCTTTTTTTTGCTGTCTGTAATTTTGTTTTTTATCCTGATGAATAATCAGTTTGCACAAAGTGAGGACTGGAGTTTTTTATGCGATTCCCTTGCTTCAAAATTGATGGCTGCTGGCAACACTTTGGCAGCTACTTTATGTTATATTTGTGCGGGAAACATTGATAAAACAGTTGAAATTTGGTCAAGGAGTCTGAAGGTTGAGAATGAGGATAAATCATACCTTGACCTTCTCCAGGTAACATATCCCATTTTTTTGAGGTCTAACTTTATGCTTGTTTATCGGACATACACTTACTAACAATTTCAATATAATAATTGACTAAAGCAAGCTTAATTTTATTAGGATCTAATGGAGAAGACTATTGTTCTTGCTCTGGCTAATGGTCAGAAACATTTTAGCGCATCTTTCTTCAAGCTTGTTGAGAAATATGCTGAGATTTTAGCCAGTCAGGGACTTTTATCAACTGCAATGGAGTATTTGAAACTTTTGGGATCTGATGAAATGTCTCCTGAACTGATAATCTTAAGAGATCGTATTGCCCTTTCCCTAGAACCTGGTATGCGTTCAGAAAAATTCTTAAGTGACATAGTAAATGTGCTGCTTCATGATTGGTTCTTGATCTACTGCTGATTCACTTTGTATCCCTTCTTGTGTTCCTGCTATCTGCTCTCAATCCCTTGATCTTGTATTTTTTGGAATCAGCTCTTAAGCAGTTCTTACAGGTTGCTGGGCCATTTGATTATATGTCATTATTTTCAGAACGCTCCTATGACATGTATCAATTGGGGACAATCCTTCATTATTGTAGATCAGTATGTTTAATTTGTAACATTTGTACATCAGATTTTACAGGGCAGTAGATTTTGTAAAATAGATATGGCTCTCTGGAACTTTTATAATGTTGCCTTCAAAAAGAGTAACAATTGAAGATTCTGATTGATCTGACATGCAGAGAAAGAAGTCAAAACTTCAGCCTTTGATCACACCCAACAGCAAGGTGGATTAATGTATGCTACTGATCAATCCAGTTTTGGTGGGGTTGATCCCTTGCAGAATTATTATCAGGTGGTTCTTTAATTGGTTGTAATGACTGCTTTAGCTGAATGTGATTTTCTTCTAGCTTTAACTGACGTTTTTCTATCACTTCTTAATCTCTAATGCTTAGGATACAGCACCTTCACAAGTGCATCAAAATGTTCCTGGTAGTCCATATGGTGAAAATTATCAACCATCTCCTGCTACTTCCTATGCGAGAGGATATGCAGCTCCTACTCCATATCAACCTAGCCCTCAGCCTACAGCATATCAGCCTACTCCACAGCCCAATTTTTTTATTCCATCTCAGACACCTCAGGCTCCTCAGGTGCCTTTTTTATTAGGCTTCTTTTGGTGTATGTTGTAGTTAATAATCTTCTGCATTGTAGCATTTACTTTCATTATATTTTCTAATGTGACTTTGCTATAGAGCCATATAGAATGCTCTATAATGAGTTCAAAGGAATTAAATTTAGTTTTGTTTGTATGTCTAGAAGCCACAACTCATGTTTAACTTGTGTGGTCAAGATGTGTAAATGTTAACATTTTCAATCTCCTCCTTGTAATTGATATTTGTTCCAAGTGTCCATCAGAAAATAAATTTAAAATGATTGGTGACTGATTTGACATTTTTCACTAGATTTTTGTTTGGATGCACTTGATTAAGAGCGCATTTAATTTACTATCATGTACTAAACGGTTTCTTTCCCTTTTTTCCTTCATTTTCTAAGACAAATTTTGCACCACCCCCGGCAGTCCCTCAGCCCTTTGTTCCTTCAAATGTTCCGATTCTGAGGAATGCAGAGCAGTACCAGCAACCCACATTGGGTTCTCAGTTATATCCGGTCTGTATAGCTATCTTCGATTTTAAAAGTGGTGTTGTGAAAAAGGTTTTCATGATGAAGTAGCTAGAGTAATCCTTTATTTGGTTCAGGGGTCTACTAATCCAGGTTATCACCCTGCACAATCTCCCGCACAAGGCCCAGTTCCCGCTCAAGCAGGTACAATTCCCAGCCATAAAATGCCACAGGTTGTGGCTCGAGCTACTGCATCCTTGGGATTCAGGCCTATGACAAATTCAGGTGTTGTACAAAGACCTGGTATCAATTCAATGCAGCCACCCAGTCCTACTCAGTCGACAGCTGTACAACCAGCTGTCACACAGCCTGCTCCTCCCCCAACAGTGCATACAGTTGACACATCAAGCGTACCTGGTATTTACTGATTCTTTAGCTGATTAAATTCACTTATCTTGTATTCTCTGAAATCTCCACGTTCACTTTGATGCTACTGCCTGTTCTTTAAAGGAGGTTAGTTTTCAGGCTCTGTGCCGAAACTTGCCATTAATTGATCAAATATTTGCACCATACCATGGATGTGTTATGTTTGCATTGGGCGTATAATTGTTCGTCTCAGACAACAACTTTCAAGTGTGCTGCTTGCTGATGAACTTTGCTTTGATTTGCCTGGTTTCTTTCAGCTCATCATAGGCCTGTAATTGCAACATTGACAAGACTTTTTAACGAGACGTCAGATGCTTTGGGAGGTCCACGTGCAAATCCGGCTAGAAAGCGAGAAATAGAGGACAATTCAAAGAAAATAGGTGCCTTGTTTGTCAAACTTAATAGCGGGGATATTTCCAAAAATGCTTCCGATAAGCTCATTCAACTTTGCCAAGCATTAGACAAAAACGATTTTGGGACAGCCCTGCAAATTCAGGTACGTGTTCTGTAAGTTAATAGTTATTTTTATCTATATCGGTTCATTAAAATTAATCCAAAGTAAACCAGCCCCTTATTCTGGATACCTTCGTGTGGATTAGGTACTCCTTACCACAAGTGAATGGGATGAGTGCAACTTTTGGCTTGCAACCCTTAAAAGGATGATCAAAACCAGACAGAGCATCAGTGCAAGATCAAGTTAAGAACGAAAACTTTCTTAGAGAGTTTGCTGGATAGATTTCAGGATTTGAATGAAATTACCAATTGGTTTTAATTTTGATACTGTTGTAGTATTGAGAGATAGGGGTTTTGTTCAATATTTTATACCTTCATTTTTGGTGTGCAAGTTACCAAGGCATTAGCAATCACCTGTGGTACTTTAACAGCTTTCTGGTTATACCCATTCATTCTTTTCGGTCGTTATGTTTAATGCCCAAAACCGAATAACTTATTCTCCCTAGCAAACAATTGATAGCTGCATATGTTTTGAGTTTGTCAATACTAAACCTGAGTTATAAATGCTCAGGATTACAACTTCTCACAGCTTTAAGGGTTTCATTCTTCTCTTTTGGTGCTCAAAGAGTGTGTATTCAGAGACCCTACTCTATCGATGAATGCCATAACTTAACCTACAGAGGTCTAAGTTGTGAAATTAACTTTCTTATGAGCCTTTCATTATAAGAAGTTGAACGTTTGAAGTTTGCACTTCGCCTCAACTTTGAAGAGGATGATTGGTCAAGAATAATAATTTCATATTAGGTAAACGTTAAAGATAAATTATTTTAAATTAATTAATTTTATTTCAATCTTTTAAATAATATTTATTAATAAATTATCAATAAAATTATTTTTATTTATAAATTAATGTTTATTTTAAATACACTTTAATTGTTTAATCAAATTTTATTTGAAATTTATATATCTTGAAAATATTTTAAATTTAATTGGAACACAAAATTAAATGACAATAAATTATTTATAATTTTAATTAATAATTAATTAAATATATTAAGTTAAATTATTCATAATTTTTATTAATAATTATTATGTATTTAGTTAATTATAAATCATATTGTAAAAAACATAAACAAAAAATAAAAATAGCATTTTATGGTTTTCCTAAATATTGAAAATTATAAGAAACTAAAACTAAAAAGAGAAATTGAAATTTTAAATTGATAAATAAAAATAAAAATCCTTTAACTATTTTAAAAGCTTTTTTATTTTTCTCCCACGCTGCCATGAAATGTAACTTTCATCGTATGGCTTTATCGTTCTGTTACTTTGGATTATTATTCCCCATATCATCTCCGAACAGATAAGCACAGCATAGTCCAGAAAAGAGACGTCGCCATAAAGTCATTGCCCCAGACCCAGCTGCCAAAGTAGACACACAGAATATGCTCTCTTGAAATCATTGCCGCAATGTATCCTTTTATTAAATTTTATCTACACATTTATATGAGTTTTATATACATGTGTAATTAAAATTAAATAGCACAAGTTTGGAACATTCCAACAAAAATAGGGCCAATTATCCTATTTCCTTGTCCTTCAATTCCCTCGCATTATAATAATCTCAAAAGTTTTAAGTATAACCCTCGGGTTAATTAATTAAAAGTAAAAATACGTTCAAATTTGTAAATATTATTGAACTTACAAATTTAATAATTTCGTAATTTACAAATTATTATATATATTTGATGAATTACTTGATATCACAATAATGCTAATCTTAAAAGTTTTAAGCGTAATGATCAGATTAATTAGTCCAAAGTAAAAATACTTTAAAAATTTTAAGTATTACAAATTTAATAATTCTGTAGTTTACAAATAATCATATATATCAGACGACTTCCTCGACATGCACAAAAAATAAAGCAAATGAAATCACTTCTTCCATAATTGTTGTGTCAATGTTGTCTATATCTGGTCCATATATTTTTGTAGGTCTCATATAAATGTATGGATCAGATGCAATAGAACAACACTGGCATAGCAATTGTGAAACAGGTGATCTATTCCGAAAATAATAAAGACTGAATTTCAAAGATTAAGAAAAAAACGTCTGAATTGTAAAGTATGTGTCTATTCAGCTGGCTGCCATAAGCTCCATGACAACCTTTTCCTTCTTCTTTGGGGTCTGGACAACACAAAAATTCAACTTGCCAGCTATGGATCAAAGAAAAATGGATACTCAACTTGTGTAATTCCTTCCGTTTTTAAGCATAAAGTAATCGTAAAAGTCCCGCTAAAATGCAGAATCCCGCTGAAATAGAGAGTTTAAGATGTGGAAAGCAAAAGAAAAAGTAAACATAAGAAGGTAGAAAATGATGCATTGGATCAATGTTCAACACAAGAACCTCAAAAGAAGATAAATCATTTTTCTTTTCAGTTTGACCACTTCTCTTCTTTCTCTTGAAGAACTAAATGTAAATAACTTTCTTACAACTTTCTGTAAAGAGGTGGAGAAGGAAGTCACTTTGGACATGCTCTGTTTTTCTGCTTCAAATCAAGTGTACATTAAGCATGTCTGGTCACAAAGTGCCCAGATGAAAGTGATCATGCTTTGTAAAGAATAACCATTGGTATCTCAAGAGTTTGGTTTTATATTCCGGTCCGTGCATTTCCCATAAATTGTCGTAATCCGTAATTTAAAACCTTGCTCAACAGGATGCCTGGAGATGGTACAGTGATGATGAGAATCTTAAAGATGGAAAGGACAGAACTTGTTTGATCCAAATTAATCCATAGTAGAATTGATGGGAACTTTTCGATACAGTTCTGCCGAAATTAGGTTGGCAAGTAGCAGGCTAGTAATTTCAAGCATTAGACAACGCAAGATCAGAACATAGCATCAGACAAGGAACTCCAAGACTTTGAACTGGTTTTTGTTTTTAGTGACAGTGCCATTCACAATCTTTATGCATAATATGGAGCAGCAAGAACAAAAGATATCTTCAGTAGAGAAACAGATGAAATTTTTGAACTCCCTCTATCTAATGCTCCTTCTCGAACGAACAATCTTTTACTATTCCGAAAGGACTATTCACAAAATTGTTAACATTCCAATTCAAAAGATGAGTTCAACTGTCATATTATGCAACACATTGAAGCAGTCTACTGTTCTTTATGAAGTTGACTGGAATCTGGAGCAGAAAGGGCATCAAGATGCAGCACAGAAACAGAAGGACATTCGTAATAAAATCACGAATTCGTGCTTAAAATATCAGCTTTGCATAAAAATGTGATTTAATGAGAGTCATTGGAAGGAACATGAGCAATGAACTGAAACTCTGCACACACTTTGAAATACATTTGCTTGGGCACTGAGTAAGTGCCAAATCAATTTAAAACCAACAAGACTAACAATAAACCTAAAGGAATGTAATTCACAAGCAAAGGAAGCTTACAAGCCTGAGCTAGGCTACTTTGCTAAGTTGGTTCAAAACCAAATTCCTTGGAACGTGCTGAGCTTCATCACATCCTCGAGCACTAAAACTAGAAGGAGCCACTCTCTCATCTCTTTTTGAAAACCAGTCTGAACCATCCCCAATTGATTTGTTTCTTTCCAGTCGAAAGCGAGCTTTTTCACTTCCATGAGGCCTGGATTGAGCTCTTCTTCTGGGGCCATATTTAGCAACACCAAGTCTGAAGCTAGAAATCCGATTTACAGATTCAGAATTAGAACCAACTAGACCACCTTCACCCAAAACTTCAGAATCTCCATCAATACCAGCCATGAGTTCCATCAAATTGCTCCGAAAACCCAAATCAGAGAAGACTCGGCGTGAATCCCTTATTGATTGCTCGCCGAGTTTATAGTCCATGCCATCCCAATTCTCATCTCCAGCACCCGATGGAGTACTCCTCGCTTCTACTGGACGTCCCATAGTCTCCACCATCATACATGGATTGTTGAAACCATTCCATGAATGGAGAGGAACCGATTTACTCAGGGCAGTTAACCAACGAACTACCTCCTTCATTGCTGGTCTCCTCTCTCTGCAAGACCTCACGCATTTGGCAGCAATCAATGCCAACTGCTTCTT
This sequence comes from Erythroxylum citrifolium, assembly GCA_026284465.1. Lineage (NCBI taxonomy): Eukaryota > Viridiplantae > Streptophyta > Magnoliopsida > Malpighiales > Erythroxylaceae > Erythroxylum > Erythroxylum citrifolium. Next base: position 51,027,210 of record JANKOE010000009.1, on the reverse strand, counting down.
GACCATAGGATCTTTAAGGGGGGCAATTCTAGGATCGTATATGGCTCCAAGCTTTCCCTTCTTCACAAGTGGAATTGCCCAATCAACGATTGAAGGAGGTGAATGACAAACATCAATAGCTTTCCTTCCACTAATAATCTCCAACAACAAAATTCCAAAACTAAATACATCAGTTTTAGTACTCAAATTATCAGGTGTAACATAACAAGGATCAAGATACCCCATAGTACCAGCAGGTGGGGTTGACTTAAGTCTATAATCATCATCTACACCACACCTAAGGGCCAAACCGAAGTCACCTAATCTTGCATTGTAATTCCTATCTATCAAAACATTCGCAGATTTAATATCTCGGTGAATTATAGGAGGGTTTTGCGAGTGCAAGGTGTCAATAGCCTTAGCAATCTGCAAAGCCAACCTTATCCTCCGACCCCAACTGGGAGGTCTTGAATTAGAGTGAAGAATGTCGTAAAGAGTACCGTTGCTCATGAACTCAACGACAAGTAATCTATCTTTAGTATCGCTTGCGAATCCTACCAAGTTTACCAATCCTGGGCTGCGAACCTTTGACAAGATCTCAATCTCGTTATCCACTTCTTGACCGATTTCAAGAGCCCTGGAAGGTTTCTTGATGGCAACATGACGACCCCTAATAACGCCCTTGTAGACGCATCCATGGCTGCCCTTTCCAAGGAGTTTCTGGTCAGAGAAACCATTGGTAGCAGCCTCAAGATCACTGTAGTGAAACTGCTGGATCTTGACGGCCTTATCCTCCTTCTTTCTGCTGACACCAGAAGACCGGGTTGTTCGAGAGGAAGCAGGGTTGGAGACAGCAATTGCTGATTCAGCTTTGCAAGAAAGATAACCCATCAAGATTATTCCTTTCTTGGCCAAGATCGGTTCTTATGGAAAAACAAAAAATGGGTATTACAAAACAACTCCAAAGATTCTAGTTTCTACATGAAAGATCCAAACTTTGGGCATTATTTAAAGAGAGACTTTGACTTTAGTTTTTTATCTCTGGTTCATGTGGCAGCGGTTGGAATGAAAATGGATTACATTCCAGGGAAGTGAGAATTTCTAAGTAGAGCCCACCAACTTGGAATCCCTATGCCCTTTTGTCATTATTTTGTGCCACAAAATACGCCTTTTATGATGATTTTAAGAAAAATAAATCTCGAGTTTGTTGAATTACTCGTCTGTTAAAACTCCGCCGATTCATTGCTATTCATAGTAATGATCCCCTTTGGTTGAGGTGGTGGGATTCTACTTTTATGTTCAAGGCAGCCCATTTGTGAGGATTGTGGACCTAAACATCAACAGACCACCGAACCCTACCACACTCGAAAGGTCTTTCTCAACTTCCCTATTTAGAACTAACCTTAACGTCCCTTCTGGTGACAGGTAGAAGAAGATACAAACTAAGAATATCTTAGTTTGTATTATAGTTTAAATGAATAATTATGAAAGTTAAAATTTATATTATCTTTTTTTCTTAAATTATAGAGTCCAGTTAATTATATAATAAATTATATATTTTAGATAAATTATTCAAACCAACAATAACAACGATCCGTAGAAATCTTGATGAATAGCGAAATATGAAAAAGTCCAGTAGTATGCAGTCATACTCTTAATTGGTAGAGAGACTATTTTCAAATAACCCACATGAATAAATGAAAATAAAAATAAAAATAAAAATAAATAAAAGGAAATAGAATAAATAAATAAATATAATAATAACAGAAATACTAATAATAATAATTATTATATATCTAATCAATAATTTAAATTATATTTTTAAGATTGGAAAGAACCGGAGGAATTCAAACATATACAAGCTTTATTTTGTATTATAGCTTAAATGAATAATTATAAATTTTAAAAATTAATATTATCTTTTTTCTTTCTTAAATCATGGAATTAAGTTAATTATATTATATATTTTAAGTAAATTATTTAATAAATCAATAATTAAATTTTTATTTTTAAGATCTGTATTAGAGGCTGAATGACTAATTACAAACTTAAAAAATCAATATTATCCACATAGTTTCCTTCAAATTTTCAATTCATCACTATAATAAGATGCAAACCTGGATGAAAGAGTAGTAGACTAGTAGGGATCTCAATGAGCCGACGAGCTCGAGTTGGACGATCTTGACCTAGCTCAGCTCATTTTTATTTTTAAAAAATTTATAAAATGACGTTTTTGTTGTTTCGGTTGGGTCACAGGTCGGCCTGAACTCAGCCTGTGGCTCAATCGAGCCAATTTATTTTAACTCGTAGCCTACTCGTGATTCAGTAAACCAGAGTTGGCCGATCGTGACCTAACCAAATTCATCCTTATTTTAAAAAAAAATTATAAAATGATGTTTTTGTTGTTTCGGTTGGATCACGGGTTGTCCCGAACTCAGCCTATAATCCGATCAAGCCAAACCATTTTAACCTGTAGCCCATCTGTAAGTCGATTAACTCGGACCAAAATTGTCATCCAGAAAAACTTAATATGTAATGATTAGAAAAATCAAATGATGTTGAATTGTTCGTTATTATTTCTTAATTGTCCTGTCTTTTTTTCATAAGAGGGAAAAAGACATCGATTACACTACATGTCGCGGGAAATAGATTCCGGACATATCCTCGAGGAGGATTACATGACACCCAATGAGAGGAAGGTCAAAATAAGTAACACCAAGCTCAAAATGCGTAGCATATCTCGCGAGCCAATCAGCACAGCGGTTGCTCTCACGGTAGATGTGGCGATGCACAACTGTCCAGTTCCGTGTAAACAGCTCATGAATCCCTTGAACAATGGGGTTATGGATCGAGGATCGGCTGGCCGAGGAGGA
>JANKOE010000009.1:51001389-51018904 GCA_026284465.1 Erythroxylum citrifolium | reverse complement strand
AAGCCATCAAAATCTCCGGACCGTTAGAAGGCCAAACAAAATCGGGCTCAAAAATGCTTTGATTTCGCCACTCCCAAAGAACCCAACAAGCGACCCCAAAAATAGTAGCTCACTCAGCTGAAGACCGAGTCACTTGGTGGGTAAGATTCAGACGGAGCCAGTGGCCTACTTCCTGGCTGAAAAAAACCCCTCGAGCCATGTCGGCAGGAAACTGTTGCCAGAAGGATTTGACTCTAGGACAGTCCCGTAAAGCGTGAAGTGTCGTTTTCTCGTGACCACAGAAATGACACCCATCCTCCATAGTCAAATGCCGGGTCACACGTTCCTTATTGGTTAACAACTTCCGCTTAGCTACCAGCTAGAGAAAAGATCTGATGCGCTGAGGTCCCGGCCACTTCCATATGGCCTCCCAATGACTATTTAAGTCATCAGTATTTATATCCTCAATAAGCTCATAGGCAGACGCTACGGTAAAACGCCCATGCGAAGTGTGACCCCAGGTCAAACGATCGTCGACATTGACCGTGATAGTAGCAGACGCGATAGCGAGGCAAACAATGTCCGGAAGATAAGGTTGAAAAGACTGCCAAAGCCAATTGCCTTGCCCATCGTGGAAGTCATGAATAGTAGCATGAAGGAGGCTCTCCGGAAGGTCGGTCGGAGCCAGTAAATAGAGAGGACCCCAGTCATCTAACCGTTGGTCCATCCAGAAAAGAATGCGGCGTCCATTGCCTAAATGCCATTTGGCTCCTTGTCTAATAAGATTCCAAGTGGCAGCAATCCCACGCCAAATACCCGAAGCGCCAGACCGCGCTAGAGTCTGAGGGATAGGATCCATAGAAATCTGATTTTTTGCTCGCAGAGTCTGGACCCATAAAGCGTGAGGTTGAGTAAGAAAGGCCCAGCCGAGTTTCATGAGAAGAGCGTCGTTCATTGATCGAATTCGCTTAAGCCCTAGGCCCCCCGCTTTCTTGGGTTTACAAACATCCTCCCAACTGACTAAGTGAATTTTCTGGTGACCGTCCTGAGACCCCCAAATGAAATCCCGCATCACTTTTTCCAGATCGTCACATAAATGCCGAGGAAGCCGAACCGTCTGCATGGTGAAGATAGGAAGAGCATAAATGACTGATTGAGTGAGGGTAACCTGACTTGCTAACTACAGCATCCGAGATTTCCACCCAGCGAGCTTTTGCTGCACTTTATCCAAAATATATTGGTAGGTATTGCGATTGATACGCCCGTGGATCGAAGGGACTCCCAAATATTTCCCAAGATTGTTAGTAATGGTAACCCGAAGCGCCTGGCTAAGGTGGCGAGCAGTAGGAGCCGGAACATTCTTGGAAAAAAATATCCGGGTTTTAGTAAAACTAATGCATTGCCCAGACGCCTGACAAAAAGTGTCCAAAATCCTAGCGATTAAGTGCGTTTGCTTAGCCGTAGCTTCACCAAAAAGAACTAAATCATCGGCGAAAAATAAATGGGATAAAGGGGGACCCGAAGGTCCCAAACGAATAGGTTTCCAATGGCCATGACGAACCACCCGAGAAATGAGATGACCTAATCGTTCCATGTAAAGCACGAAAAGGTAGGGAGAAAGAGGATCTCCTTGACGAATGCCTCGGGAAGGGGTAAAAGGGTCTGAAAGGGTACCTTGCCAAGCTACCTGAAAAGACACCGTCGTCACGCACTTTATAATGACCCTGATAAGGTTACAAGGGAGCCCTATTTCCGTAAGGGTAGTTTGGATGAAGTCCCAACTGATCTTGTCGTACGCTTTCTCAAGATCGACCTTTAAAGCCAAAAAGCCATGTTTGTTTATTTTCTTCCGCATCGAGTGGATCACTTCCTGAGCAATGATGATGTTGTTCGTGATCTGACGGCCTGGGATAAAGCTACATTGAGTCTCCTCGACCAGATGAGCCATATGAGGTTTCAAACGATTCACAAGAATTTTAGCAATCACTTTATACAGCATCGTACAGAGACTGATGGGACGAAACTGCGTAATGCTAAGAGGATTAGGGATCTTAGGAATTAAAACGAAGATAGTTTGGTTTAATTCATGTTCCTAGTGATCTCGATGAAAAATGTCTTGAATCAAAGTAACCACCTGTGGGCCAACTTGAGCCCATTGGTTTTGAAAGAAAAGAGCGTTAAACCCATCCACACCCACTGCTTTATTCGGATTGATGGAAAACACAGTATGCCGGACTTCAGTAGCATGAATTGGACGATCGATATTGTGAAGCCGATCCTCAGAAAGTGGGGGAAAGCCCCCAGAGAAAGGAAAAGGAGTGGTCTCCGTAGTGTCTGGAGTATATAATTGGATAAAGAAATTCCGCACTAGAGTGCGGAGGTTATCGGAGCCGAACACAAGAGCCCCAGAATGATCCAAAAGATGATTGATTTGCAAAACTTTCCTTTTAGCCAGAGTGACGGTGTGGTCGTACCGGGTATTACGGTCCCTTGGAAAGCCAATCACATTTGACCCGTTGGTGCCAGAAGATTTCTTCCTCGCTCAACACTTGTAAAAGCTCATCGCTCAAACACTTTTTAAATCATAGCTTGGTCTAACGCTTGAATCACATTTTAAATGAAACGTATTACTTTACATATTTAGTATTTTAGAATGCTCCTAATAATCCTTTAAATCTTAATAAAATTAAGCTTTTATTAATTTTTAATAATTAATTTATCAACTTAGGCTTTATCATCACACAATTATACAATTTGGGTCCACCAAATATTGACATATATATTTTTTAAAAATTTAAACATCGAAAAAAATGTAATTTACACCTCAACATAATTAAAGGGAGTAGATATGTTATTCCCGAATTGTTGTGCCCCGATGTGCCTTTAAGATCATAGTTATTCAACTTATTGTAATAGATGACTTAGGGTTTTATTCAGGCACAATAACGGACACAGCAGTTCAGTAATAGCAAATCTGTTCTCATAATTAAATTCCTACCGATACTTAATCTTTACACATTTAAAGAACATAATGATTATGTGTACGTGATAACTTAATCTATACACATTTAAAGAACAACAGTTGCAAACTTCCCGTTATAAAAAAGTTGAATTTATAACTTAAAATATAATATTACAAGAGACTTGAACTCTCCTATATTCCTATTGCTTTTCTAACGCCACACGAAATTGTACAAACTCTATCAAGAAGGGTGTATCTTCCATTCAATCTCTAAGTTGCTGCAATCTAACGACCCTTTAACTCTATCAAGTGCAGTTTGTCTATGCAATAGTAGCAAATTGGGGCACTTGACACTCTGTTCTTTTGATCCATCATTCATCCTTTTCCGAGGCAGTTTTCTAGACCAAAATTTCCACTTCGATTCAAAAGCACAAGCTACATGTATATGAGACAGAAAGAGCTGATTGAACCACTTCAAAATATCAAGTTTGAATCAAAATCCGTTTTTTCAACACGCGTGTACCTTGACTTCGATCAATGAATCCTCGAATTATGCTTGCGCAAACCCATGGCCTTCCTGCTCTGGATGCTCTTGCACCACCTTTAAGCTCACCATTGTGCTGTCTCAACCTGCAAAGAATAAATTGCCAAATCAAAGATCACAAAACCAGACATGTACGACTCGTTCTTCTATATATGCAAAATCAGACCATCAACTAATCAGAATCCCTTACAGTGAGATAGACCCAGATAGCCAAATACATCCAATTTAACAAGAAACAGAGGAAAGTGGTTGAAAGATCGTGAACTCACCGTCGGGTGAAATTGGTAGTGACACCTACGTAGGTTTTGATAGGGGAATTGGTGGAAAGAAGGAGATAAACGCACCACGATCTTGAATTTGACCTGGATTTCGGCGGGGAAGTTCTCGACGTAGATGCTGAATTATGTGCCGCTGATGATTTCGATGTTCTAGACTTTACGGACTTTACGGACCGGAAATGATCGGAGAGTACCCTCATCTTCCCGGAAAATTATGGCGTGCGAAGATAATTCTGGTTGCCCTTTAACGTTCGGTTACGTCGTTTTGAAGCTTCAAAGCAATGGGAGCCCTTGACGAGTACCAGAAAAGAAAGGTACGTTTGATAGAAAATTCCGTCTTTTAACTTCCATTGAAACAGTATAACTAAATCGAATTAAAACGATGTCGTTTTAACACTAAAACGGTATCACTCCAAAACATCCGCACTCACTTTAAGTTTTGATGAAATGGCAGCTAAGTATCCAAACAGGAACTCGGCTAAACGACCGGACTTAACCCGGCTAAAGGATACATTTAAGCTACTGTTGTATAAATGTGAAGAAGCATGTCTGTGTAAATATATACACAACCAAAAAGGAAAAGATTCTGTAAATAGCTTCTGATTTACATTTAGTAATTGTGGTGAAGATACTATGTTATCCAGATTTGGTTGCCAGTTTTCCAAACCTGGATTTAATGTAAGACCTCAATCTACTCCAAAGAGAGAAGCTGGATCCATAGAACTGCACTTTCACCAGCCTTTTTGCTCCTTGTCTCACAAATTCCAAGTCCCTAACGAAGGTTCGACGGATACTTTCTTGATCATCGTCACCATCAAGAAGAGGTAATGCAACTAAACCTCGAGACTCCAGGTTTCTAATCCACCCGCGTAGTAAGTAGTTCACAACCTGAAATTTGCAGCATTGAAGATCAATGACTATTTTTCACAGCCTTTCGAGGGTAAAGAATTTGGACAGCAATCGAGGTAGATAGATGGAGACAGATGTATGCATTGTGCCGTGAACTCGAGCTAAGTGAGCTAGCAATGCAGCTACATACCTCAGGAACTTCATCATGAGGACAATGGCCTGCTGGGCTGATTTCATAATATGTAGCTTCAGGTACCTGCTTTTTTACCTCCGAGCCCCATACAGGCTTTACCCAGGGGTCTTCTTTCCCATACATGAGACAGAGAGGGACATCACTCATTTTACACCTAAAATTACAATTGTCTGTTCAAGTTCTTCGGCTCAGTGGAGAGATAAAAGAAACTATGAGCGATTAAAGCAGGTAAAACGTGCCTACCTAGATAAAGCCTCCCAGAAGGATAGTTGGCCCTGTGGAGCAAACATAATTGAGGCAAATGCTGCAGCAGCTGCAGGATGCTGAGTTATCTCAAGAATACGAGAAAAGACTTTCTCGACGTCTGTAGTATGATCTGCATAAACCTGTTTAAGAACATCTGCGATACTTCCAGGATCGGATATTTTCTGCCAACTAGTAAAGATAACATGAGTGACAAAGTGAGTTGGAGGATGAGTATGAATAAAAATGACATTCAAGTCCTGAATTTATAACAAGAGTAAAACTTACAGTAAGTCTGTTAGCTTTCTCACGCTTTCGGGCAAGGGAAACGTTCCGGACCATGGAAATAGCCTTGCCAGTCTTGGTGATCTTGTAGGATTAGGTAGAAAACCCCAAAAGGGGGTAGCATTGAGTAATGTTACACCCTTCACCAGCTGAGGATTAAATGCAGCAAAGTAAAGTGCTACATATCCTCCTAACGAGTTCCCGACAAGATAAACAGGTTCACCAATCACCTGCAGCACACACGAATGTGATGCCTTAACACCCTTTTCCTTGCCAGTCTTTCTATCTATCTACCTACCTACCTCCATTCCAAAAAATTAATCTTTTGGGTATTCAAATTTGCTTGCATGTAACTTGGGCTGGGTGGTGATAGAGGGAAAGAACTCTCAAAACACCAAAAAACATGAGCCAGAAATCCAGGAAGCAAAAGTTTATTTACCCCTCGATTTTTGGTATTTCAGAATCATGTTTTGAAGCATCTCTTATGTCTATCCACCCTCCAACTCACCACCCAAATTGCTGAGCAGGCATTTCAAGGCACTGAGTTGAGTCAATTTTATGCATAATGCATCATATCTATGCTTAATATTTGATAAAGAAGGTGCTCGATGCGAATACTTGAACATTAAGGAATATCCCTTAAAAACATTCACCCAATGTCAAAATATGGAACATCTAAACTAGACACTCAATTGATCCTCATGAACGATGAAACAGATTTTCTACAAGAACTCAAACATATCTGCTAGTGATTACCTCCTCGATGAAATAACGAACTTGATCCTGCCATAAATCGATGGAGTAAGCAAGGTCACTAGCCCATGGCTCAGCCTCATCACCAAATCCCCACAGTATATCTTTCTCAAGTGAGGTGTTCCCATCTGGTGACATCATGGTGGGATTCTCAACTGGTAAAGAAAGTCCCTGCCCAAGAAAATCAATTGCCCATACTCGATAATCCCGACCCAAGTCCTTCAATTGCTTTTCGTAATGAAATGAACCAACACCAAAACCAGGAAGAAACAGCACAGATGGAGATTTCACATTCTCACTACCTCCTTTCTCGTAGTGCACACTAAATTTAGGCTTCCACTCCCAGAAACAGCTACTTATGAAAGCAACTGAGTCACCATTTGATACATCTGGTAGTCCTGGAATTAATACCTTAGTTGTTGAGTCGTCATTTGCAGCAATTTTTCCCACATCCTCCTCTCCAATCACATAACTATCATAGTTCCCACTCGAAACCCTCGTACCCGCATTCTTAAACTTTTGATACGTGACAACTGATGGAGAACATTTCCCATGCTTGCGGAATCCTAGTAAAAACTTGTCAGTTTGAGAAAATCTCAACGACCCAGTTCTAAGATCGATCCTAGCACACATGACCTTGTGCCTTCTTCCATTAGAGAGCCTTGGATGGCACAGATTCCAGCTTCCAGCAACCAACTTGCGGTCCAAACATATACCACCGAACGGTGTGTTATTGAACGTAAGAACTTCCATTCCCGAGAAAAAAGGTTCTCTGATAATCAATCAGAAGAGAGAATTAAACACAAAATTTAGCACAGAGACGTCTCCAGTTCACTTCAATTCTTACACACACCCAAACAAAGCGCGAAAGGAAATGTTTTAGAACATGAATAGAAAACCCCAGAAAAAGAAAAGAACTTAATAGATAAAATTCATAAGCTGAGAAAGAAAACTCAAAAAAAGTTTTTGGTACCGTCAATTTCCAGGGATAAGAGTCATGAAAGAATCATCGTGGGATTGAAATCTTAAGAAGCAGCTCTGGGGTGACAGGGACAGAGACATAAACAGAGATATTGAGTTGCTTCAAAGCTTCTTCTTCCTACAAAAATCCAAGGAACCACTTCACTTTCTACATAGTTAACTCGAAAATTGTGTCGTGCTTTGTGTATGCTAGACGATGCTTGGAGTTATGCACAGATAATGAAGAAGACTATCCTAGGTGCCTTGTCTGCTTACGAATCATCGATGGTATTTGGGTGCCTTCTCTACTTCTGTGAAATGTAGATTATCGACAATTTGGGAATTATGGTTATTTGAATAGAAAAGCATAATTTCCGAGAAGCATTAAATGAGCCATTTAAACCAAAAAGTTATTTCAGAAATAATAAGATTATTTTAGTAGAAAATGATAATTTCTATTTTGAAGAAGCATTAAATGCTCTATGTAAACCATTATTCCAAAAGCATTACACCATTATTCCAAATGCTATTGCTTCTCAAAAGCTTTGACTAAGCATAAGCATTTAATGAATTATGAACCATTAAATGCTTTATGAACCATTGGATTTTTTTGGAGGAAAATGGAGGGACAGGGATTGAGTTTTAAGTAAGTAAGTAGATTTATGAGATTTAAAAAATATTAAATTAATATTTTAAAAATCAGATTATAAATAAAAACTAAACAAAATTAAAGAATATAAAATATAATTGAAAATTTATTTTATTTATGAATAAATTTAATATTTAATTTACAAAGAGAATATTAAATAAAAATTATTTAGCTTATTTTAATTTATAAAAATTATTACACCGATTATTTAATAGACTATTCATTTTTTAACTATAAAAATTATTAAAATAAATTTAAAAAATTAAAAATTTGAACTAAAAAATTGGTCGATTTAAATTTTTATGATTGAATTAATCAACTAATTCTATTTTTTAATTATTAAGTAAATTTTTTTAATTTTAATTATTATCTTTTGAAATTTATCATTTACCTATTTATGATATTATTTAGTTATCAAATCATTAATCTTTATCCTATTTTATTAAAATTGATCTATTTATGAATATTAAAAATGTCATTTATTAAAATTTAATAGTTTTAAGAATATATTTTTTAAAATAAAAATTAAATTAAAATTTGGGGATTGAATTTCAAATATGCATAAGACTGACAAAAGATAATAGTGTGTAATGATATGACAAGGGATGTGTAATAGATGTTGATGACTGAAAATGACGTGTTAAGTGATTATGACAAATCTGTAATGAAGAGCGGGAAAAGTTTGAACTTTGAAGAAATATTGCACATAATTTGATAATGTATTTAATACATTTATTATTAAAATTTTGTTTACAGAAGTCATAAGAAGTCTTGGTTTGATGGACTTATATAAGTGGAGTTTTTGTGAGTAAAGCTTTTTAAAGAAGAGTTTTTTTTAAGAAGTCAGTTGATTGTTTGACTGTCATTTAAAAAAGAGATTTTTTGAAAGAACTTTATATAATAGACTGTTTGACAACATAAAAATAAAAAGTATTTTTAATTTGAATTATATTTTATTTTGTAATAAAAATTATTTAAAATATATTAAACAATATGCAAAACACAATATATTAATTATTACATAATTTTAAACTATATCAAACATAAATAAAAATGCATCTAACCAAATATTTTATATGGATTATAATATAAGTAAAGCTAATATCAAAAATAAATATTAAAACATATAAAAAAGTCAAATAATATTATATAAATCTCAAAATAAACATGAAGATGTGTTTGTAGGTATTGTGAGAATTATGTGTAAAACATAAGGACAAAAGGGACTAAAAAATAGGCTCATTCGTTAATCTGAAAAATGTAATTGAAAAAGTGATTTTTTTGGGAAGCTCCAACTTTGAGCTTCATAAACAGCTGTATTTTAGCTGCCAAAATAACTATATCTAATAAAAAAGTACTTTTTTTATTTTACAGTCAAACACTCATTTTTCTTAAAAAGAGCTTTTGTCGTAAAAAAAAGTGTTTATTCACCTTCCAAAAGCTCAACCAAACAGGCACGAAGTGTTTATAACTTTTGAGGGAGATTGAGAATTTAGAGTTAAATTGATTTTTTAAATATTAAATATTTATTATTATTGTGGTTTATTTTTTAAAATTTTAAATATTTAATTAAAATACATAATTAAAATGTTACGTCGTGTAATTTTAAAAAATTTACATTAAAAATGCAGTAAAGATTCATGAATGTTTACTAAAAATTACCCAAGAAAAGAAAGAAATGAGGAGAGTGGCTTTTAAGTTTGAAAAATTAAGGAAATAAATTAAATACGTAATAAGAGTGTTACAATGTGTAATTTTAAGAGTTTCAATAAAAAAACCTACGGACTTCTGAATGTTTATTAAAAAATACCAAAAAAAAAGAGAGGGGGAAAAAAAAGAAAAGTGGCCTTTAAATTTGAAAATGTACAACAATAATAGTCAATGAGAATCTCGATAATAATAATCGAGTTTGAAGAAGTCTATAAATATACAACTTTATCTCTAAATAGTAGAAAAATTATTTTCAATATACCCATAGAATATGGGAACAGATCTTCTATTTTCTACAATCATATTCTCTTTGTTCTCATCTCATCTTAGTCAGCCAATTTTTATGGGTTTTATCTATTGAATTGATAGATTTTTATAGAATATAATAATAACAGAATAATGATAACAGGTAACCTAATCCCTATAAATATAAGTAGAGTGTTATTTGAAAAGGTAAATCATTTAATTAAAATATGTAATTAAAGTGTTATATTGTGTAATTTTAAGAGTTTAAGTTTAAAAAATGCCTACAAAAAGCAAGGACTCTTGAATATTTATTAAACAAATTTAAAAACAAGAGAGAGAGAAATGAGGGGCGTGAAAAGTGGGCATTAAATTTGAAAAGGGCAATGAGGAACTTGAAAGCTTTTAAATGTAAACGACAATCATCAAGTATGATTAAGATATGAAAAGGGTTCTAAAGTTTTCAAAAGCGAACCTTTAAAGGCATGTGTTTAGAGAAACAAAGAGTCCATAGGGTGTGGACCTAATCAATTAGTCAAAATGTGACGAAGCTTGATTGTTGGAGGAGTGGGGTCCGATTAGTCATGTGAAATTAGGGCTTTGATTTTGTTGATTAGTTTTCCCTTTTCTGAGAGTAATAATGAGAGCATGCAATCTCATCTTTGTTACTGTGCATGCCTTGCTATGTGAATCATTAAATCTTATGTTCTAGTTACTATATTTATATGGACCTATATAAATATATGTATAAAATTTAATAGAACATAATCGAAATATTATAACCGGAATAAAATTGAGCCTCGAGCATAGCCTAGGTAAGGGTTACCAAAGCTCGGCTCGATAATTATTAAAAAATATTATTATTTAAAAAATGACGATGTTTAATATTTTTAAATATAAAAGATATTTAAATTTCGGGTTAGGATGGGTTAAGTTGAGCTTCTAGTTGTCCAAACCTCACCAGGCTTAAGCTCGAGCCCGGCTGCTTAGGATTCGATCTGGCCTTAGATTAGGCCCGTGCTTGAATAGAAGATGTTGGACTTTTGGGCTCGAGTTTCACTATTTTGGACTTGATTGAGCCTCGGACCAAGCTCATGCCCGATCGAAACCATTGTCACCCATAATATGATTATATTCAAAATCAAAGAATTTGAATATAGACACTGCAGACGGCTAAAATCCCCAAGGGCCTTCTCTAGGAGATCGATAGACACTGCAACAATTTTCTGTGGGGATCATCGGGCGAAGTCCGACGTCTGCACTTGGTGTCCTGGGACCAGGTGTGTCGCCCTCGTTCTGTGGGGGGGTTGGGGTTAAAGAATCTGGTGGCAATGAACGCGGCCCATCATATGAAGCTCGGTTGGTCTCTCTTGCACGAGCCGGGGAAGCTGAGCAATCAAGTACTGAGTGCTAAATACCATTGGGGGGGGAGTCCTTTCGAGGGACTGGTGGCCAAGTCTACTTCTTCCCCGCTTTGGCGCAGCATCTGTTCCAATTTTCCTAGTCTTTTAAAAGGTATTTCTTGGTCTGTGGGTACGGGGCGCTCAGTCCGGTTTTGGACTGATGTATGGGTCCCGGGGGTAGTTGGCCCTCTCTCCTCCAATGCTGTTCATGAGATTACTCCGGAGCAATTGCCGTGTATGGTCTGTGATTATGTGGATGGGAGTGGAAACTGGGCCTGGACTGAGCTCCGTTTGTTACTGCCGACGGAGATTCTCTTAAAAATTGCTGCTATTCTCCCGCCTTCCCATGCTCAGGCTCGTGACAGTCTTTGCTGGTCCCTGGATCCTAGTGGCACTTTCACTACTCGTTCAGCCTACTGCCTCTTACGACAATCTGATGGGACTGCGGGTGAGAGGTTATGGAAGCTGATTTGGGGTTGGCCAGGACCACATCGCATTCAATCTCATCTATGGCTTGTAGCGAAGGCTCGTCTTATGACTAATGAACGGCGCTTTCGCCTTGATTTTACTGACTCTCCGGTTTGTCTGGACTGCCCAACTCAGGTGGAGACGCTCTCTCATGTGTTTCGGAACTATTGGCGGGCTCGACGGTTGTGGGCCCCTCTCGTAAGTCGCCGGAGGCATAGGGAATTTTTTGACAGCCCGTTCCACGATTGGTTGGTGAATAATTTGACTACCGATTATGGGATCCACAGTGACAATTCATGGCCGCTGATCTTTGGCGTCGTGCTTTGGAAACTTTGGACTTGGCGGAATGAGAGATGTTTTGATCCTAGCTCAGCCCCGGTTCACCATCTTCCGGAAGTTCTGGCCTATGTGGAGGAGGTGCGCCTAGCTCAGCGCCTCTACTGTTCTGTTGCTGCTCCTGCGTCTGCTCCGAGTTTTCAGATCATTGAGGTCTATTGGCGCAAACCGGAGGATGGATGGGTTAGTTTGACCACGGATGGTTCTGCTCACGCTAGTTCAGGCTTGGCAACAGCCGGCGGCCTGATCCGTGATACCAATGGCCGATGGCTTGTGGGGTTTGGAGCCAATGTGGGTTGTTGTCCCGCGTGGCAGGCTGAACTCTGGGCTGTATTCTATGGTCTTCATCTCGCTTGGGCATTTGGCTACACTCAGATTGATCTCGCTCTCGATTCCGCCATGGTGGTATCACTCATTTCGTCTGAGGCTCGCCCGGTGCTCAATTCCTTACTTGTGGCAGTTCGTGAATTATTGACCCGCAATTGGGAGGTACGGATACGTCATATCTATCGGGAGGGTAACCGCTGTGCGGATTGGCTTGCTAATTACAGCTATAGCTTGTCGGTCGGAGTGCACTGGTTCCCTGAACCAGTTGTCGGCATTCAGTCTTTGTTGTTTGCTGACGTAGTGGGAGTCTCACTCCCCCGCGTAACACATTTGTAATTTACTTTGGCCTCGGCCCGTTTCTTATCAAAAAAAAAAAAAAAGAATTTGAGTTGAGCAGACTAAATTTTGAATTAAATTTCAACTTTTTAAAAATTTTAATTAGACTTGACCTACAATGGATTAGATTGGATCTACAATCCAAATTTGAGTGAATTGCTTAAAACGGCATAGTTTAAAAGTATATTAAAATATTAACTTTAGTTAGAGACAAATTGAACCTAAACTAAATTTTAATAATTATTATTAAAATTTTACTGTTTAAATTTTATAGATTAAAGAAGCGGTTGTTTACATAACCCCCTTTTTTTCTCTCATTTTTAACTTTACCTTGAAACAAAAAAATTAATTCAGGTATGTTATCTTAATGAATATGTCTTTTTCTACGTAAAATTTATAAAAGGACATATAATTATCTTAAAATTTTTAATAGTTTTAATTTATTAAGGCCCTGTTTGGCAATCGGTTGATTGCATCAACTGTTAGCTGATAGCTGATTATATCAACTGATTTGATCAGTGGATTGCGTTAACTGTTTGTTAGAGGTGTTTGGTAAAATTAGCTGTTTAGTATTAGTTGTTTATGTGTTAAATGACTTATGAGGACATGACTTAAAACAATTACAAGGGTATAAATATTATATATCTTAGTATTTCGTTTAATATTTTTATAAGAATTTAGATTTTAGAGGAGTCATGTTCACCTGTACTGTTTCATCATCTATGAGAAATTTATGCGACTTTCTCTATTTTCATTTTCATTTAAGATCAACATTTTATTTCTAACGTATAATTGTATAAAACAATTATAAGAACAAATAATGTTCCTAAAGCATAGGTATGTAGGAACCTCAACTAGGTTATCTTATTTACTAGAAATTGTTGTATATTAAAATTAACAAAAATATGATGTGTGTAGTACTTAATTACAAGTTAATTAAGAATACAATTTAAACATCAAAATATTACGCAATTACACACATGGAAGAATTGAAAGCTGGCTGGTATCACAAATGAGTGGAAGAAGAAAAGTGGAAAAAAAGTCCTTATTTAAGCAAGAGTTGAAGTGTTTGATGTTTTTTTTCTTCTTTAGCTGCCGGTGGTGGATACATTTAAGAAAGGGTATAGTTGGATTTTACTACATTTCATTTTAGCTTATGGATGAAAACACTCATACATTGCAGCGTTTTCGTTTTCAGCTGGTTGGCTTCAACAAGCTTATTAAAAAGCTGCTCTCCAAACGTTGTTGTTAGCTGTTTGAAAAGTTAAACAGCTAACAACCACCAATTAGTTGAAAAAACAACTGATTGGTTAGTATCCAAACGAGTCCTAAATAATAAATTCATACATAACAAAAATACAATGTGTGATTAGAGATGTCAAAGAGATCTTACCTTGTCCTGATTTGATTTTGGCTCGGGTTAATCGGGTAAGGGTCGAGCCACAGGCTGATCATAGTCGGCTAGACAGAGTCACTGGCCGACCCGACTCAACCCATTATTTAAAAAACGACGCCGTATTTTACGTTATTCTTAAAAATATATATATATGGTGGGTTGGGTTGACTCGACTTGCCCGTAACTAGTTGGGCCACGAGCCTGGAGTAGCCTGGGCCGACTCATTGACGTCGCTATGTGTGATAGCCTTCTAACAAAAATATTAATCTGAAGTGATTCTCCACATTATTTACATTAACAAAAGTTTAATACCGGATTATTTTTGTTAAAGTTGAAAGTTGAAATATTTTAATCTATAATTAAAAAATCAAACCGATTTTGATAATTTAACAATAAAAATTTTGAATTTATCATTTTTTGGTTTAATTTTTAATTTTTCAATTATTTTATTATTAAAAATGGATCAGTTATTAATTAATCAATCGATTTTTATCAATTAAAGTAAATTAATTAATTTTATTTAATATTTTATTTTTATTAAATTAAAAATAAAATAAATTTTCCAACTACATTTTAAATTCTTAAATCTTATTTAATATTTGATGAGACTTATGACGGTTTAATACTTTTTAAAATTTATTTATTTAATGTTAAATTATCAAATAATATAAAATAAAATTATTTTCGTATAAACAAAAAGACGCGTGTATAAGAAAGCGTTCTTTCGGCTGCTTGGCTGGCGTGATGGGATTGTTTTATCCTCCAGTTGTTTGCGATGATGAAAACAAACATCTTTATGAGGCGGGTCCACCAAATTATACTTTTTTAGTTTTATTCGAGCCCTTTTCAGATGAGATACGTTACAGCTGGACTAGAAAGGGATTGACAACACAACCGCTTTCTATACCCTTCTTTTCCCAATTTCTATGTTAGTTTTGAGACTATTTTAGCCGTAAAGTTTTTTTTGGGTCATGGAAGTTTTTTTATTTATTGTAATTTTTAATTGTTGTAATACAATAATTAAATAACTCATTTAATTTGGTTATTCAATACTATCTATTTTTCAGTTCAGTTTTAAACGTTAAAATCAAATATTGGAAATCTGTTCCGTACCGATCGATACCGAGTGGTACATACCTAGTGACAGAGCTAGAAATTTAAGATAGGAGGACCCAAATAAAATATAAAACTAAATAAAAATAAAGTTTTATTAAGAATATAAAATTGTTAAAATTACAATGATACTCACCTACTTTTCATAGATTAAAATCTTTTCATAACAAGATCGTTGTCAATATTTATAAATACATCTCTTTCAATATAACACGCTAAACAATCATTCAATAGGTCATCTCCTATTTTATTAAGAAGTTAACTTTTGATAATTTTCATTGCGTAGAAAGCTCTTTCCACTGTGGCTGTAGCAACTGATAAAAGTAATGACAATTTGACTAACAAATAAAACAAAGGGAATCCATAATGCTTTCTTGTAGCCACCATTATCTTAGCAAGGTCTTCAATTCTACTCAATTCAGAGAAATTCTAATCTATACATACATCAATGATAAAATTCCCAAGTTGATATTCAAGTTCAATTAAAGCAATAGGAGGAAATTCTGATGAATAGAATTTTGCAAGTTCAATCAATTTGTCCACGTCAAATGCAGAAAAGGAGTCTTTAGGATCAAAACATGCCATACATAAAAGCACACTTGTATTGACTTCATCAAATTGATTGTTAAGCTCTTGAAGTTGCATGTCAATTACATAATAGAAAAGCTCAACAAGATAGTGATGAAGATTCGTCATGTTTTCGCTTCTACGCCTTGATCTCACTTACATTATTTTCACCACAAAAGTCAACGACTTGTTTCAATAAAGACTCCCAACTATCATCTCTAACTTGTTGCAAATGACATTTTAAGACTTTAACCAAATGCATTGCATTCACTATATTTTGATATTTTTGTGTGTAAAACTTGAGATAACCCATTTGTGATTCTCAAGATCTTTATCATAAGATGCATCACAAAGAGAAATTCAAAGTGAAGCATAATATCAATTAAATCAATAGCTTCATCCCTTTGTAATTATCATTCCCATTTTCTCCAACAAACTCAAGAACCTCAATGATAGAAGAAAATAAATGTAGCAAATTAATGAGCGTGCCAAAATGAGAACCCCAACGAGTATCTCCGGGTCTTTTCAGTGCCATTTCTTGATTCAACCCTTGTCTAGTTTCTGTCATCCCTTGTGAAATTCCTGCGATCACTTTCTCCATTTGTTTCTCTCGAAGTATATCCCTACACTTACAAGATCCTCCAATAACATTGCACAAATGAGTAATAGTGTAACGCCCCCAAATTAGAGGTTAGAATATTAAAGGAAGTTAGTACGAATTATGTTTGTTATTTGCTTATTAAATGTTTGCTTAATTGTGCATAAGTATTTTGGCATGCATTCATGACATTTTTCGGGTAAATTGGTTTAATGAAACTTCGGATTGATTCGGACTGTATTAATATAATTTTAGTAATTTTTGTATACTTCGAATATTTTTTAGAAATTGTTGGTGAAGTAATTTTGAGTTGCCAATTTATTTTAAGCGTCATTATTTTATAACGGAATTTTGGTGAATTTTAGGAAGGTTTCTGGAAATTTTGGGTATTTGTTTGTTATAAGAATTTATAAGTGTGTATTTGGTTAATTAACAAGAATATTTTATTAATAAAATAATAATAAGTTAATAAGTGGACGAATGATGTTATAACGTGGGTTGCATGCACAGTGACAAATGCTAAGTGAGACCAATAGTTATTAAACTCGTGGTTGCTCACTACCGAAGCTCTTTCATCCCTGTCTGCTTTCGATATGCTTTTCTGCTGCAGATAACTAGGTTAGTCCTTTTGATAATGAATCTTTTCTGGTGTTATATATCTACGGTGATGGTCTGTTCTTGTCCTTTATAAATATAGAGAGGTTTCGGCTAAGACAGTTAATGAGGTTCTGATATTGGTAAAAGAAATTTTTAGATTTATAATGTTTGAAGATTTGGATGATTCTGATAGGTTAGACTTGCTAAATAGGTAAAAAAAAAGCTTCAGAGTCGGAAGTCGAAGGTTGAAGATGATGAACAGTTCCGTGAATAGTGAACAGTGCACAGTGCAGAATAGTGAATAGTGAACAGTGAACAGTGCACAGTGCAGAATAATGAATAGTGAACAGTGCAGAATAGTGATGAATAGTGAAGAATGAATAATGAGTAAGAATTAGTCCCAGAATTTGTCATGAACATGCATCATACATATTTATCATACCTTAGTAAATTTTTAATCCTGCACAATAGTAATTTGTATCTGTGTTCCTTATTATTAGAGGAACGACTTCTGCCAGATATTGCTGGGACTTCGAGACAATAATCAGTAAGGCGATTTAAGTAAGTAATACAGGTCAGTAATTTCAGTAAGTAAGTAAGTAAGTCATATCGGTAAGTAATTTAGACGGTAAATTTTGTAAGAGACCTGGGATGGTCTCACTTTGATTTGTTTACTGAAGTAAAATTGATTTTGATGACTGTGTACTGAATTGCGAATTGGTTCCG
>JANKOE010000009.1:50964910-50980731 GCA_026284465.1 Erythroxylum citrifolium | reverse complement strand
AACTGTACCGGTACCGGTCAGTACCGGGTACCGTTTCGGGGTATTTTTTAAATTTATAAAATAGTCCCTAAATTTTTAAAAAATTGCAAAATAGTCCCTGCAAGAGTTCTATCAACTCTCAAGTACCCACTGTAATATATTCTAGCACTCTCAATTATTTCCTCACTTGTAAACCGAGAATATGTAAACTCTATTGACTAGACTGTATTGGTATTTTTTCTCTGCTACTTGAATGCTTTGGGACTTGGCTTTATAAAGGCTTTTCATGTAACTGCTGCCTTGGGTGAGTTTTGACTGAGTCAAAACATATGCATGCTTTGCTCACGTGGTCAACTTATTCTCTGCGTCCATTCTTCTATCTACAGTCCTACACCCATCCAACCTCTTATTATTTGATTTAATGAGATGCCACGTTTAACCCCTCCATGCTATGTGTTTTGGCTTTTATGTCACGTGTGGATTAGGAGACTTAAACTCAGCTGAAGGCTTCAGACATCTTTTCAGAACCTTCTCGATTCATTTCTTCTTTTCTCATGCTTCAGACTTTTTCTCCTTTCTTCTTCGTCTCTTCTCTGTAGCTGTAGATCCATAGTGATTCTGTGTAGATTTATGAAGAATCTTTTGTGTTTCTTCACATAACTAATGGCAGACGACGCTCACTACCCAGCCACCGACATTACAGCTACCACCATCGCCTCCAGCAAACGCAAGTATGATGACAGACGGAGGCAGGCAGGCGGCAGACGGACGGAGGCAGGCGGCGGACGGACGGAGGCAGGCGGCAGACGGAGGCAGGCGACGGGCGACAGAAAAGAGAGAAGAGATGCCGCCGGCGGCCGAAGGTGGGGGGGTTGGTTTTTTTTGGTTATTTGCAAATTAGTCCCTAGGTTTTTTAAATTTTAAGGAACTGTCCGGATTTTTTCGGTATCTTCGGTACCGGCCGGTACTGGCCGGATTTTTTTCCCGGTACAATTATCACCGTTCCGGTACCGGATCCCGGCCGGAACGGAACGTTCCGGACGGTACCGTCCGGTACGGAACGGTATTCAGAACACTGATAAAAATGAATCAACGAGTAAGGAATCTGTCAGTTATTTATTACGATTGAATCAACAATTATTTGATATCCTATTTTTCGATATTACTCCGTACTCCACACGTATCAAAGAAATGACTTGCATTCCTTATTAACACGCGAGTGTTACGTATTTTCTTTTATTTTAATTTTTCAATTAAATATAATTAAAATATAATATATCTATATATATATATATGTCTAATTAGTTAATTACAAAGTAATTAATTTAAATATAAATTCATATAATTAATTGATTGACTATAATCTAATCAATTAAAATATAATTAATTAATTAATTAAAATATAACAAATTTATTTCTCAATATTTTTAATAAACTAATTTCTATCAATGATAACGGTAATCATTCCATCCTCTTAACCAACCATTATAATTATAATGATTATATTCATTCTCCTTTATTACTATGTTCATTCTCATTTTTATTAGTCCCTTAATACCAAACTGTCTAAAATTTTCAATTTGGGTATAAGTATTTTAAAGTTCATACAAATTAAGTTTAAATATTGTTTTTATTGATAAGCATTTTTTGTAACATTTAATGAATATGTTATACAAGTAAAAATAACTTTTGCAATAATTTATAAAACTTTTTAAAAAGTTAATTATTAAATTGAAAATTTTCAAATGTTTGACACTAAATAAAAAAACTTCAAAAGATTAAACACTTTTGAATGTAACATTCCTCAATTAAATGTACATTTTTATTGACCTATAATTTAATTTATTTAGTCCACGAATTCTATGCACAAGATTCTCCGCTAAGAAAGAGACTTCAATTATACACAACCCTCTCTATGCATTTTTACAAAGAGATTATTTCTGTGACTCAAACTTGTAATCTTGTAATGACAAAGGAATAACTTTACCAGTTACTTCAAGGCTCGCCCTCAATTTAATTTATTTAGTATAAAATATTATTAATTTTATTACTAAATTTATTGAATAAATCTTTTCATTTAGTATATTAACTTATCAATGAATTTATCACATGGGTATGGTAATACTCTTTTTATTATAAAAATAAATATTTGATAATTAAAAATAAAATTTACCAAATTATAATAAATATGTTTTACATAAATAAATAAACTAAATTAAATAACACTTTTTTTTTGTTGCCTACGAGGTATTCCAGGAGGGTCTCAATTATGGGGAGACACCTTTAAGCCATCCATACCGAGACTAATCTCCGCTCGAATCGGGTAGGTCCCTTGTAAGAAGCAAAACTCTAACATTAAATTTTAAACGACTGCATTTATAAAGAGAGTTCGAACACTTAAATTAAAAAAGGCCCTTGTTAATTGACCTGCACCTTAAAATTACACAATTATTAAAACACCCTGACAGAAAGGTGGTCGAGAACGTAACTGTTTAGCTCTCATCGTGTCCTAAAATCATTTAGCATCCCCGTAACATCAACAACAAGTATCTGAGCTTGTCAAAATTTTTGAAGTACGAGGATAATCATTAATTAATATTATTACACGCTTTGTGCACCACAAGTCCACAACCAAAGAGAGATTCTCTTAATTTTTAAAGTGTCAAAGACTCAAAATGTACTGAAGCTTTTATTAATTTGCTTTTTTTTCTAATTTAAGTATTTTAAAATTATCAATTATATATAATATTCCCTAATTGTCACAAAATTTTATACATCATATTTGGGGAACCAAAAAAAAAAGCCCTTCTTGGCATGAGTTGACTAGGAATCGGGTCATATTCGGAACCTTTTTTAAAGCTTCGAGCATAATTGGGAATCAAGCTGCCCCTTGAAAGTTTAACATAAAATAGATGTCTTTTTTATTTTAAAAATAAAAAAACATATAATCGAGCTCGAGTTTAGGCCTAGACTTGAATGCATAATTTCTAGTTGGGGCTCAACTAGACCTGACCCTAAGTTGACTCATTTGTCATCTTTTTTTTTTAAGGGAAGAAAACGAGATTACATAATCAGACGCGAGAAATAGGTTCCCGAACGATCCTCTACAAGGATCATATGACACCCTATAGGTGTAGTGTTAAAAAAAATGACTCCAACATCAAAATGGTCGGCATAATGAGCAAGTCAGTCAACGGCTCAGTTGCTTTCCCGATAGACATGGCGATGAACAAAAGTCCAGTTCTTAGAGAACAGCTCGTGAATGCCGATGACAAGAGGGTAGGGAGTCCGAATGCGATGATCTAGGGAAGAAAGGATATCGATCACTCTAGTAGAATCAACCTCAAGCTCGATCCTGCGGTACCCTAGATTCTAAGCAAGAGAAAGGCCCGTATAAACGCCCCATAGCTTCGCTTGGAGAGGAAGGCACCAACCAATGTTATGGGAGAAACCGCTCCTCCAGTTGCCGTCACTGTTCCGAAGGAGACCGCCGAAAGTAGCTGTGGGCGAGGAACAGTTGCTCGCGCCATCAGTGTTCAGCTTGAGCCAGTCAGTAGGAGGAGGGGTCCATTCAAGAAGGTGTTCCTGTGGAAGGTGCCAACTGGTCGTTGTTGCTCTATCATGCCACGTGGTTGAGTGAATGAACAAACCTGCATAAGACAAAATATGAGAAATGGGTGAATGTGGCCAAGAGAATTGAGCATCGAAAATGGAAAAATCCCGCCACTGCCAAAGAAACCAGTAGGTGATGCTAAAGAGGAGCGACCAGTCGTACTTCATTGTTTTAAAAATCAAACGAGAAATTAAATCAGTAAAACAAGAAGTATAAAGTTTGAAAAGTTTAACTGGTATTAGATTGTCAGAAAATCAGTTAAATTGAAAATTTTGAAATATAATTAAAGGAAATCTTCATTAATATAAAATTTAATTAAAAAAAAAGACTGTTAAATAAAATTTAATTAGTTTACAAAAATCAATCTATTATTTAATAAACCCATTGATTTTTGACAACAAGAGTTATTACAGTAAATCGAATCAGAAAGTTAAAAACTGAACAAAAAATTGGTCAATTTAAAATTTTGACGATTGAACCGATAGGATAATATAATATATTTTATTATGAATTATTATTTAATTGTTTGTAACATCTTATAGTCGAATTTTGTCAGAAGGGGGTAATAATAGATACTTTCTTTCTCTATCTTTTTTGAATTCCAATCCAATGCCCTTTTATTTTACTACCCACTAATTGGGAAGTACTCATTCCCCTCTCCTCTTTTTCTCTTTTTGTTCTGCACACCACTTGGTAATAATAAATCACGAAAAGCTTTATAAAAGGTGACGACTCTGCTTTCTGATGTGAATTATTACACGCGTTAAAAGAAAGAAGGAAAAAAAGAAAAAGGTAGATTTCACTAGTTTTCTATAGTTTGATTTTTTTATTTTTATTTAGTTGCATTTTAATATATCACCTTTAAATAACAATATGTTAAATTTTATTAATTATAATATTTTATTATCGTAATAAAAATAGATAAAAAGTAGTTTTATGATAATTTAATAATATTACACAAAAAATAAGGGTTTTTTAAGCATTATATTGAAAAAAATTAAATTATACTCAATGATTAAATTAAAATATATCATAAAATTTTTATTTTATACCGATGATACCAAACCAAATTGAGATGTAACTAAAATTTGAAGTAAATTTCAAAAACTCATTTGTTTTTAGACACTCTAGGACTTTTATATTTTTGTAATTATGCCAAATTTTTAGTGTGTAGAGTTATATTTAATGATTAAAAAACTTAATTGGTTTTGTCGATTCAATCGTAAAAGTATTGAATCGTCTAACTTTTCGATTTAGTTTTCGTTTTAGCGGTTCGATTTACTTTAATAACTCTTTTGTCTCATAGGGGATAGTCGAGTTAGTAGAGTGGAGGAGCATGAGGACAAAAGGTCTTATGTTCGATTCTCCTACCTACGCTCTCTCAAATGAGTCTGTCGTATAGGACTTGTCTAGTGCGGAGTATCCAGTTGGCATGATTTGCAGGCTATTGCATCAATCTGAAGATTTATCCAGTACGCATCCAAAGAATAGCAGCTACTAGTTTATGTGTTTCAAAAAAAAAACTCTATTGGTTAAAATTAATTATTTTATTAATTTATTGGTTAATTTTTATAAATTAATAAGCTCTTATAAATTAAAATAAATTAATTAATTTTTTTAACAATTTTTTTAAAATTAAATTTCAAATTTTTCGGTTAATAAAGATAATCTTTTTTAGTCATATCATAAATTCTTTAATTTTATTTAATTTTTAGTCAGTTTTATGATGATATAATACTGATCGAATTTTTTAAACCTTAAATTTTGTATTTTATTGATATAATTTTTAAAATATTGTTATATTTAAATGGGGTTGGGTTGATTCTTTTGAGGAGGAATAAAAAAAGAAAATAAGGAAAAAAAAAGGGTTTCGTGAAAAGTCCACAAAATTTCCACTTTGTGGTTTATATAATTTGAAAACCGTATTGTCGCAATCATACTTTGATGGAGATGCTTTTCTTGCTGTGGGGCTCAACTTAGATGTTCCCGAGAATGGCCCCTTTATTTTTTTTTACTCTTGTCTTTCTTACGTAAAAGTTAAAGTTTATTATTAACGTAAAGAGAAAAAAGTAAAAAAAAGTTACATTCTTTTTTGTCTCAGGATACCCACCGAAAGATCCAATGATTAAGCCCCTCGTTAATTTGTAGGCACCTCACAAGATGGAACAGCTGGCCGATGAAAAAAAAGTTACAATCTTACGAGCATAAGTTGGGTGACGATAAGTCATGTCGCTATACGAATAAGTATTATTGAACTTTTTTAAATTTTACGTATTAGTAAAATTTTTCTTAAGTTATAATTGTTGATGTTGTTATTAGCCTTAAGTTAGAGTTTAATTTTTAAAATTTTGATCTCGAACTTAATAAAATTTGAGTTGGTTTATTAATTTGAATTTAATTTGGTTTGAATTTAAAATAATTTATAAAAATTAGTGAAATATAATTTTCTTGTCAATTTTGAGCCAAATGGGATCAAAAGGTCCTGTGTTCGAATCCTCCTACTTACACTCTCTCGATTGAGCCTGTTGTACAAGGCTTGCTTAGTACGAAATACTTGATTGGTGTGATTTGCAGACTATTACGTCAATTCAGAGATTTATCCAGTGCGCATCTAAAGGATAGCGACTATGGGTTCCTCCGTTTAAAAAAAACATTATTAGTTGAATTTGCTTTAATCTACTTAGAACTTGAAATAATTTATTATAGTTAATTAGGTACAAAAAATTGTTAAAATTCAAATTTAATTTCAATAAGCATTAACATAACATGTTAACTTTGCTTTAATGCGATAAACTCAAAAATTTCTTATAACATGTAAGATAGACCTTATTACGCGCCCCAGATCGTTCATAAAAGGGTTAAAAACGAAAGAATTGCAAAATACCTGATTTTGGTTTCATTCGATGTCCTGAAGCAGTTTTTGAGGCCAAAACGAGCTTTAATCTCTCAAGATCTTTTGCGAAAGCCGATCACCGACACTCGGTTAACGCCTTTTTTCAGTTTTCTTAAAACGTAAGCGCTTTTAATGGGTCAGAGAATTCGTATGCTTATGAATTACATAAGCAACTAAAAGAAACCTTAACCTTTATATATAGCTTCTATATCGGACTTCTCCTTCACAAGCTCGATATAGGAGCGGTCCATATTAATTGGGATTTATTTTGCTCTCAGACTTTGACCCATAAATTTATATCATTTATAGAGTCACTTTTATTACCTTTGTTTATATCAAATTACGTAACTTAACCGATAATTTATTAAACACTAAAAATACAATTAATAGTTATCCAATATTATAAAGAATGACAAAATTGTCCAACATTTCTGTCACAACTAATTAAACACGCAAAAAATTTATTAAACTTCAATCCAAACTCGAACATAATCAAGTCTAGATACGTAATTTAAAATTTGATATTGATCGAGTTTATATATTCTAATCCAACTAAATTAAGTTTGATCCGAACTGATTATTTTGTTCGTTAGCATAAGGTATTGCAAAGTAAAATTAAGACTCAAATTATATAATTAATAGTAGGAGGTTGAAAACTGTGAAAGCAACAAAGGTTTAATAAGCACCCTTTGTTGGATGATTTCAAATGTCAAATGTCAAATGCTTACAGCTTAATATATAAGAATATATTATTTATTCCCATTTTTATATGCTGTCGTCAGGATGTGTATTGAATTTAAAATGTAGTAGTGACATTGAAATTTAGGTATGTTTAAACTACTTTTAATTACATTAAAGTTATTTAAGAAATGAAAATAATTACTTCAATCTCAATTACATCACATTAAGAGGATCATTTAAATTTTAGTACTTATAATTTTTTTAAAATAAACTTTAACAACAACAACGACACCAATAAAAATCTCGTTGAAACGCAGAATCTTGAGAGATCTAATAGTACGCATCTTTACCCTTAACTTCAAATGTGTAAAAGGATAATTAAATATGCTTATTAGTTTGGTGATATTCAACATATTTGAAAGTAGTCTTTTTATTAATAGAGATAAGATTGTGTACTATTGAATTTTTTCAAATTTTGTTTTTTAATGAAATTTTTATTAGATTGCTGGTTGATATCCAACATATTTGAAGAAATAAGGAGTTTGTTAATATATAATTTAATTTAATGAAATAATTATACAAAATAAGGATTAAATTTGTATGATAGTTTTTCAAATTTGTTTAATGATTTAATCATTTAAATTTTAGAAAAATTGCATTTTGATTAAAAAATAAATCACACTTTCAACTTTATAATCGCATGTATCGTTACCGACCATTATAATTATAATGATAATATAAATTATCATTTTTCACTATATTCATTTTTATTTTTATTATCATTTCTTTGTGCTAGCCAGCCGCTCAGTAACATAATTTATCACAATTAAGAAGAATTATAAATTTTGAAATTTAATAAATAACTTTTTTTTCTTCATTTACAAAAAAAGAGGAGATAAAAAATGCTTACCTTTACACGGAGAATTGATTGGAGATTGAATTTGAGATTTGACTGACCCCTTCACCACACTACTCAACTATCTCCAACCAAAACTCTCACTTACATAATAAATCAAACAACTGTGATTCACAATCCAATCACAACACTCCACCTCTCCTTCTTTTTTGTCCCATGCCCTCCAATGGAGGAGCGTGACGTGCACAGCACCTCTCAGCACGTGGGCGAAACATAAAATTTTTGAAAAATAAAAGGATATTATTTAATTTGTCAGTAGAACGTGCATTATTTGAGCCTGGCAGCACCAGATCTGGATCCACTCAAAACACAAACACAGCCTCTCTCTCTCTCTCTCTCTCTCTCTAGTTTTCATAAAAACTTGAAAGGACGGAGAGAGGTGGCGATGGAGATAGAGAGAGACACAAGAACATAGACATATACTCTAGAAAATATATAGATAAGTTTGGTTAGAGAGTAAGTGAAGCTTTGACTACTAGCTCAGAAACCTAAAAAAGCCTTTTAGCTACAGTAGTTGCAGGTCGAAGCAAGCAATTCTCACTTCCTCTGTTATTGCTGTTACTAGCTTCTGCAACCTGCGTTGGAAGATGGCGGTGGTTTGGCTTTTGTGGTAAGTTTCAGAGAGAAGGTTTTTGAGATATTAGAGCTACCCATTTATATAGAGCTGAGGGTGAGTGAAGTGGAGAGGTGTTAAAGAGAAAAGAGAAAGGTATAAGAGAAGAGAGTGAGTGAGTTTCCTTTCTTTGTTCATGGGGTTTGCCTTATGAAGAAATTCAATTCCAACTCCTTACTTTTGCTTTTAACAAAGGGTTTCTATCTTCAAGCTTCTTCCTTTTTAATGGCGCACACACGGGAATACTCTTTTTGAACGTTATCTTTCCTTTTTTCCTTCCTTCTCTTTACCTTTCCTTTATTGGGTTTTGCAGGAACCAAAAGGAACGACACTGATTAGCAACTGTTGCCTTGCCAGTAGTACTCTTCTTTCAGGTTGGTGGGTAGGGTTTGTGGTTGAGAAAGAAGTTTTACTTGTCGAGATAGAGAGAGTAGAGACACTCATTTTTCTCAGAAAATCAAGAGAACAAGTCTCTGTTAGCTTTTAGACAAAAGAAGGGCAAGGGTTTGGTGTGAAACCTACTGTGATAAGCTATGGATGGTTATGAGGCAACAAGAATTGTCTTCTCGAAGATCCAAAGCCTAGACCCAGAAAATGCTTCCAAAATCATGGGTCTTCTTTTGATTCAGGACCATGGTGAAAAAGAAATGATTAGATTGGCTTTTGGCCCTGAAGCTCTTGTTCATTCGGTGATCTTGAAGGCTAGGAAAGAACTCGGACTCAACTCTCCGACTAGCTCTTCCAGTCCATCATCACCATCTCCGCTATTTTCAGGCAATCCCATACTTATTTCAAGGCAAAATTCCTCATCTTCGAGGCTTGGACTGAATATCCCACCTTCACTCGCTATCCCAAACTTGTCTTCATCTAATGGTTCTTCATGGCGCTGTGTCTCTGACCTTCCAAACCCTGATGACTTGATAAGTCCAAATGGTAGCTCACTTAATCCTGCTTCAGCTCCTTTCTTCGCTAATGGAGGTGGAGGGTCTGATTTGATCGATGAATTCCAGCTTCAAGACCAACTATCATTTCTTAATGATAACTCTTCAAAGCTTGGACTCAAAAGCTCGGATCTTTTTTACCCTCAACTCGATGCTTTATCAAGTCCAACTAGTACTTGTGCAGCTGGTAACGATCCTATGCTGTTTCCCTCCTACTGGGGTGGTTCTGTTCATCGACGGAGCTGCTCTGTTAACGATGTTCTAGCGTCGGAAGACCCAACTTCCGAGTTGGGATGGAGACCTTGTCTTTACTTCGCTAGAGGATACTGCAAAAACGGGAGCAACTGTAGGTTTGTGCATGGCGGTCTTGGAGAATCAGATGGCGCAAATATGGTGGGTTCACCAAACAAGTTTGATATACTTGACCAGTGCCATGAGATGATTAGATCCAAGTCTGCTCAGCAGCAAAGACTAGCTGCAGCTTCACAGCTCATCGGCGCTACTTCTCTTCCTTATTCTCCTAAGTGCATGAACTTTCTTCTTCAACAGCATCAGAGCGATAGTCAGAGGTAATAGATGAAATCTTTTGGCTGAATCTTTGGCAAAATTTTAATTTCTGGTGAAACTTAATTAATTCTTTGTTGGGTTGAGAATTTGTAGAGCTGCTGCTGCTGCTTTGATCAGGGGGGAAGACATGCACAAGCTTTGTCGAGCTCGGTTGGACAGGAATGATTTGATCAACCCAGCTTCAAGGCAGATCTATCTCACGTTCCCAGCTGATAGCACTTTCAGAGAGGAAGATGTGTCAAATTACTTCAGGTTGGTGCTTATTAAGCGGGTTTTTCTATTTTTGCTGAGATTGGAAGTTGTTGCTGATGTTTTGCCTTCATTTTTTTGCAGTATTTATGGTCCTGTGCAAGATGTTAGAATTCCATATCAGCAGAAGAGGATGTTTGGTTTTGTAACTTTTGTTTATCCAGAGACTGTGAAGATAATACTAGCTAAGGGAAACCCTCATTTTGTTTGTGATGCTAGAGTTCTGGTGAAGCCTTACAAAGAGAAAGGCAAAGTTCCAGACAAGTACAGGCATTCTCTCTTCGCCCTCGAATTTTTCATTTCCTAACATCTTCTCCTACACTTGCCTGATTGAGGCTTGGTGGTTTTTGCAGGAAGCAACAGGCACAGCAAGTGGATAGGGGAGATTTCTCACCATGTGGTACTCCAACTGGTCTTGATTCAAGAGACCCTTTTGATCTCCAGCTTGGTAAGAGAGAAGATCCATTCTTTTCGACTTGAAGATATATCTTCTTCATGGATTAACTCTTTTCCGTTTCTTGAAATATAGGAGCAAGGATGTTCTACAATACTCAGGACATGTTATGGAGAAGGAAATTGGAGGAGCAAGCTGATCTGCAGCAAGTTCTTGAGCTTCAGAGTAGAAGATTAATGGGATTCGAGCTTGCTGATGTTAAGAAACATCAGCATCACAGGGCTCTTTCTAATGGTAGCCCTGTGCCTTCTCCAATTCAGTCTCCAAATCTTTTCAATCATCAATCTGTGGCTTTTCCTCCACTCAACAGTAGGACACAAGTTTCTCCACATGGTACATATATCTATACTAATCCATTGGACAGATTTAATCATCATTGTGGAGTGAACTTTATAAATTCAGATTTTCACTTGTTTCACTGCAGAGAATGGTGCAGTTCCAGCTATTTCTGCAACAGTTCCACCTGAAAAGCAGCCCTTGAACGCTGCTTCTGGTAAAGAATCCCCAGTGGATGATGGAAATGGTAACGAAAACTACCATTGTGAGGACGGTGATTTATTGGAAAGGTAAAACCCGAATTTGCCAATTATGTTCTTGATTTGTTAGAAAGTGGTTTCCAATTCAAAAAACTGTTGGGTTTATGAACCTTGTGATTTTATTGCAGTTTGGACCACAACCTTCCTGACAGCCCCTTTGCTTCACCCACCGAAGGGCCTGCAGAGTCTTTTTCTTCCTTCTCCAATGGAGTTATTGAGATTGAGAAGGAAGCCATAGTCTCAGCTTCATCTTCTTCTAACACTAATCTGGTTTCATCAAATTTAGTGCCTACCAGTTCTTCAATTGACATGGGATCCTTCAAGTCCTTCAACTGCCAAATGCCCAGGTAACAATTTGCTTAGCTCTTCAAATAATAGTTTTGTCCCTTGTATTCTAAACATATAATTCAATCCTGGAAACCATTTCTTTTTCAGGTTCTCTTCAGGGCATGGAGCCATTGGCATGTATACCGACACTGGAGGGCCTACATGCCCTGTTGGAATTTAGCTTTCATATCCTATGGCTTAGGTAACATGATCAAACTTTGGATTCCTTTCCTTGCTTTTTTTTTAATCCCCACTTTCACATGCATACAAACCTCTACATTTTTGTTGTTTAATGGGGTTTGTTGGTTTTTTTTTCCTTGTTTACGATTCTCAGGAAGATTGATAAGTATAACCAAACAAAACTCACGTCAAGTGGAGATATATGTAGAGAGAAACAGCCACCAACACCGTCACTATTACTACTATTACTACTACCTTTTTCAGTCTCTACCGTCACCTTCAAACATATACTACTTACTACCATACAAATTGCATACGTGGAAGGCAGTAAAGGAACTGGGTCAGCCATTCCTTTCTTTGTCGTACTATCTTCTTTAGTGGTTGAAGTTCAGAAGGTCCACAGGTAAATGAGAAAGAACTAGTAAAGGAAACAAAAAGAAGACATTGTAACACAGATGTGTAGCTTGTAAACCTTATGGAACAGTAGTTTTCCTTCCCTTTTTTTTTTAATCACTCGTGTCTTCCCTTCCCTGGAAAGGACAAAGCTAGAAAAGCCCAAGAATGTAGTGTAGGTTTTTAGCCTGTGTTTAATCAAAATCATTGTACACCAGAAAGAAGGACCAGAAGACATGATCAAAGTGGGTTTAAAAGCAAAAGCAAAAGATTCCCTTTTATCTGCATGGTGTTTGTATTGCTTGGAAGAGGAAGAACAAAGGGAAGGTAAAAGAAAAAGTCAAAAATGAAGCTCAGTTCAGCCCAGTTCTTAAGTATCATTTATTATAAAAAGTTTCCATCTTCACGTTTGTTGTAATTTTAGTAGTTTGTTTTACACAGGCATCAACCCTTCAGGTTGGAAAGATCAAAGAACATGCATTTGTTAGCCAAAAAGATTTCATTTTTTTCTTCTGCAGTCCTCCATTTCCTTATCTACCGTATATTATGATCTGTTTCTGCAAATCCAAAATTGGGGTTTTTGTCTTTTCAAAGCCTGCCATTAATGGAGGAAGAGAGGGCGATGAGAAAGTAACAAGATGGTCCCTCCATCATCACCTCACACCCACATGGTTGACAGGTTGTTTGTGGGTCAGATAAGACCCACCCACCACTATTACGCTAACACTCACCCATGTGATGCCTCTCTACTCCACAATCGTACGTACTCAATGGAAATATCATTTGGTCATCCTTTTTAACTTGGAAAGGACACGCATTGAAACTAAAACCACGGCAGATGTGATTCGACACGTATGACAATGGTTGTGTATTGTTTCAAAGAATCTTTCGGGGTTCGTGCACTTTCTTAATATAATCAAATTTCTCTATTTTTTTACATTTAGTAACTTTCAATCATTAAAGATACTTTATGATATCAAGACCTTCCAAAAGCTATATTTCAATGGTAAAGCTCAATTAATTCATAATTTTAAATTGTATGTTTTTGACGAAATTCTTATAAATTTACAAAAATTAGTTTTTTAATGATATAATTTCTTAGATTTCAATTAAAAAATTTCAGATCTAATTAGATTTAAACTAATAAATAATATTGAAATATATTTTTTGTTATTAATAAAAAGAGTTGAGTGATATTTTTTAAAAAATTATAAACTCGACAATTTTTTCAATTATTGGTTATATATAAAAAAAGAAGAGGAGATTGTAATATTATCAATCATTAACACCTAATTAAAGTCTCGCTGAGGTCCGAAGTCTAGAGATGTTCAATAATATATCATATTTTATATAAATAGTGTGTGTCAAAATTTTACATAAAAAATCTACTAATTGAGTCTTAGCTTTTGTTTAGTTGGGTTTATACCAATAAATTTTTTATCAGTAGAGCTTTTTTCTGTAGATATTTTTTGAAAGAGCTTCATACAATAGACTGTTTGGCAACATAAAAATAAAAGTACTTTTAATTTTAACTATATTTTATTTTGTAATAAAAATTATTTATACATATACATATTATTTAAAGTCTATTAAACAATATGCGAAACACAATATATTAATTATTATATAATTTTAGACCATATGAAACTTAAATAAAAATATATCTAAACAAATCTTTTATATGGATTATAAAATAAATATTAAAATAAATATTAAAACATATAAAAAAGCCAAATAATGGGTTTGCAAGATAAACGTAAAGATGAGTCTGTGAATATTGTAGGAATTAAAGATGAGTCTGTGAATATTGTAGGAATTATGTATAGAATATAAGGGTAAAAGGGACTAAAAATAGGCTAATTAATTGATCTGAAAAATCTACCTGAAAAAGCTATTTAAGAGGTTTTTTAAAAAGCTAGCTTCTTAAAAAGCTGTATTTCGGTTGTAAAAAAAGTCGTATCTATTCAAGAAGTTTTTTTTAATTTTACAGCCAAACACCCATTTTTCTTTAAAAAGACTTTTATGGTGAAGAAAAATGTTGACCTCTCAAAAATCCATCCAAACAGTCACTTAATTAAGT
Organism: Erythroxylum citrifolium; assembly: GCA_026284465.1. Taxonomy (NCBI): domain Eukaryota; kingdom Viridiplantae; phylum Streptophyta; class Magnoliopsida; order Malpighiales; family Erythroxylaceae; genus Erythroxylum; species Erythroxylum citrifolium. The sequence goes on along the minus strand of JANKOE010000009.1, from coordinate 50,966,309 downwards.
TTTTTTAATATATAGTTATTTTAATTGTCTTTTAAATTTAAATTATTATTAGATTTAATTTAATGTAGACTTAAATTTTCATAAGATAATTTTAAAATTTGCGAAAAAATTATTTAGTACGACTTTTCATTAGCAAATCCTAAACAAGTCACGAGAATATGAACCAATAAAGGGAAGTAGAAAAAATAGGTAAGCAAGTAGAGCCAACTTGGCAAAATGGATAAGAACAAGCCACAACGCACACGGACACGCACACATCATTTTGCATTTTGCTTGGAAGGTGTTTGCATTCTGCAGATGCCACCTGCTATGTCTTCAATGGTGGAAGAAGGCTACTTCTCTTTCCTTCTTTCCGTTCTTGCTCCAGTGACCTGCTTGGTTTCCTGGAAAATTACATGATTAGGAGTTTCTCTAATCATAGTCTCAAAAAGTTTTCAAAGTTCAGCTAATCTCGGACTAATTGACAGGGACCTTGTAACATTACAGCACCCACCACCTTTTGTTTAATCCAATCTTCTAGATTACGACTCTTGCCAGTAATGAGAAGTAGATATGACAAACCCTAGACCCAATTTATAATTAAAAGTTTGATTAGCCTACTTCATCAACATATTTATCGAGAGAGCAATAGATATACTGATTGGTTGGTTCATTACGTAGACAATATATATATTGGGGTTATATATTTTGACACTACATCCATCGAGTGCCAATTTTTCTTCTCAAAAAATATGTTGGGATCTTATTTTCCTAGATTCGTTATGTAATATTCACTTTATTTCCCTTTTTTTAAAAAAGTTTGAAGTAATCGTATTTCGAATTTGGTATACCAAAACGATATTATTTTTATTCCAGGATTGAGAATAAATGTCTCAGGTATATACTATATACATCAATCAGATGAGAACGACATTTCATCATGCTATGATCCTGAAGTGTCCTGAGAACAATTCAGCCTAAATGATAAGTATAAGAGTTAAGTATTGATCACGGTCATTAAAAAAAAAAAGAAGTATTGATCACGGTCCTGTATGCTCCAACCCTACAATAACAACTACAGCACTTAATGATACAAATATGAGAATAAGATTCTCTTTGGTTGGGGTTATACTACTAAATTTTTTTATTAGTAGAGCTTTTTCTGTAGACTTTTTATGAGAAGAACTTTTTTAAGAAATCAGTTGATTATTTTACTGTCATTTAAAAAAGAGCTTTTTTGAAAGAGCTTCATATAGTAGACTATTTGGCGACATAAACATAAAAAGTACTTTTAATTTTATTTATATTTTATTTTGTAATAAAAATTATTTATTCATATAAAAATTATTTAAAGTATACTAAACAATATGCAAAGTACAATATATTAATTATTATATAATTTTAAACCATATGAAACATA
>JANKOE010000009.1:50948473-50962844 GCA_026284465.1 Erythroxylum citrifolium | reverse complement strand
GTCCTGCTCTGGACTGAGGGGTGTGTGTCAGGAATCCCACATCGGACAACTATAAAGGCATTCAAGAATTTATAATAATGTGCAAACCTCTTCCTTTTGAGCTAGCTTTTGAGGGTAAGTTAGGCACTTTCTAATACAGTAATATTGCATACATGAGGGGGGTTTGACCTCATGACCTCACTTAAGCCAGGAGAATCCTTTATCAACTCACCTGTGCCTTGGGGTTAACGAGGTAGATTTTAATTAACTAAACCTCTCCGGACTTCACGTCCCAGTGAGATTTTTACTAGTTGTTGTTATTGATGTATATATATTTATATAAGTATATTTAACATTAACTTGACCAAAGAACCACAAAAATCCAATATAAAGCAAAAATAAAAAAAAGTGCTTGAGATTTAAACAGTGTTTAAAGAGTTTTATGATATTAATATATTATATGATACAATCCAATTCAATTGGCATATATTAAAGTATATAAATAGGCTACATATTCTAAGTACATCCATAAAGAGGTCTAATGTTCAAATGTGATATACTTTCACATTTTACCAAAAATTAAGAGTTAATTATATTAGATTCTTTGGCTTAACTTTTTCTTTCAACTTTTATATTTAAAAAAAGTGCGAGATGGTAATTATTTACAGTAAACATAATCAACAATATAAAAAATTAATAATTCCACATGATAATTTTTAAAAAATATTATTTACTTTTTTGTTATATTTGGTTTGCTATATTTTTATTTATAATTTTGATACGAGATTAAAATTTACATCAATAATCGAAAAATAAAAAATTTGCATTTAATTTTGGTTAGGGCTTGAGGTCGGTTTGAAAAATTATGTAAGGGCTCGGGCTCGAAATTCATAAGCTAATTTGGGCTTGATCAAAATTTACAAAGTTAACAGATCTTAATTAATACACAATAAGATTTATGGTTACACAAAGTGTTGAAAGGAGTTCTAGATCTAGTCCAAGACGAATTGTTGTAGGGGATTTATTGAAACCTTTAAACTCAGAATATGGTAAAGTAGCTCTTGAATGGGGAACTACCCCTTTGATGGGGGTTTGCGGTGCTCTATTTGCTATATTCCTTTATATTATTTTGGAAATTTATAATTTTTTTGATTTACTTAATGGAATTTCAATGAATTGGATTTACAAGAACCGCTCATTCGTAACTTTTCAATGCAAAGTGAAGTATTTAAGCTTAAGTGAGGTCACGGGTTCAAAAAGTCTTCATGTGTGCAGCTGTTTAAAACTTGGGATCAGAGCTTTGTCTTCCGCAAGGGACTTATCTGGCTCTAGCGGGGATTAGTCTGCGTGTGGATGGCTTAAAGGTGCCTTCCCATAATTGGAACCCGCCTATAACACCTCGTAAGAAGCAAAAAAAAGAGTAAAATAAATCGATCTCATTGCGACAAAGAATATTTGATACATTCTAGCCTATTCAGGCTTCAAATTGGGACAAATTGTAGTATTTCAAATTTAAAATTAAAAAATTAAAATAAAATTCAATTCATAATTTAATTAATTCGACTCGATCTTACTAACTTTGGGTCGGACCAAAATATTATCCCTAATTTTACCAAAGATTAATTATGTATTGTTTTTAAGCAACACGAAACATACCATTCTCATGTCTCCTAATTGGTCACTTAGCGATTTTTTGCTTAGAAGGTCTCTCAACTCTTAACACGTTGCTTATCCTCCTTCCACACTCTCAGTCGATTCCCGCCTTTCACGGCCAAGATTTTGAACTCTTCTTCTTCGTAACAAAACGTGTCTCATGTCCAACCCAATATTGAATGATTCTCATTCTCTTCTTCTTCTTCTTCTTAGTTTTCTTGTGCTCTGAGCTCTCTGCCTTCATTTTTTGTTTCCTGTCGCAAGATCATCCTCCATTGAAGCAAGCAAGGTAGCAAGAAACAGAAGATAATGGAGAAGTACTTGAGAGAAAACTTCGAATTGGAAGCCAAGAGACCGACTGAGGAGACTCTGAGGAAATGGAGATCCGCTGTTTCTGTCGTCAAAAACCCTCGACGTAGGTTTCGAATGGTGGCAGATCTCGCCAAACGAGCCGAGGCCGAACGAAAACGCAAAAAACTTCAGGTCAGATTGGCTTTCCACACCTTGAGCGACTATTCCAAGTTTGTGTAGGAATCTGATTCTTTATGTTCGTATTTGTCTGCTCTAGCTTTCCCGATCTTCTTAAACACGTAATTTACGAGTTATTTCATGGAAACCTCACTGACACCAACATGACAAGATGTTCACGATTACGTAATACTACCTGAAAGTTCTATGCGTCAATATGAAATCATCATTCACGATTACGTAATACTACCTGAACTTGGAAAAGGAATGCAGTTGAGTGGAAAATACTGATTTTCTAAGTCTTTTGTGAAGACCATAGTAATTGAATAGCATTAAAAGTTTTGCTTTCTTTCCTTGCCCGGCAAGTTATTGTGGATTTTCCGGGAAATTTTCTGTAGACAGAGACCTGTTTCTACCCCCACCTCTCAGCTTTCAAATCCTTTGTACCCTTATTTTGTACCTACTCTATGCCTATTGTATCTGAATCATCCATTTATATAGGACTCACATAAATAGATAGCTCAGATGTAATGGGCACAAAATAGGTACAGAGTAAGGGTACAGAGTAAGGGTACAGAAGATGACGTCCCCACCTCTTAGGTCTTTTACAAAATAAATTTTATCAGTAAGAGCTTGAAAAAGTTGCCCGATGTCAACTTAACAGAAGTGCCTGATCCCGACCCTATATATAGAAAGGCACATCCTCGATGAAATTACTGAGACAGCCCATAAGTTATAGGTATTTAGTGGCATCCATGTTCGTCGAAGGAAGAAAAATTGGCGAACATTGTTTTCTACATTTCAGCCATTTTTTTCTTCTCCATTTCCTGTAAAGAATAACAGCAAAAACTTGCTTTCTGGTTGATGCTAAACCAGACGAAGACATACCGATATAAGTCAGCAAAGGTAAATATAAACGAACGTATGTCTTTCGTTAACAGTGTTTATATTGTCTATGTTGGATAGATTTTAAGTTTGTTTTCTTTTAAGAGCATAGGCATATCACTGCTCCGAAACATACAGATAAAGTTCCTGAAAATGGCTACTTATATATGAACCTGCCATTAACGTATGTAAAAGTGATACAGGAAAAAGAGAAGGAAAATGGGTTTTCTTCTTGGAAGTAACTGTGATAGAAGTGATGACCACGTTGCCTTGTCTTCTTTCATTTTCCCTTTTCTCAATTAGTGTTAGCCCAACCAATCTATTCCAAGTTCTCCCATTGATGGAGACCCCTGGGATCCCACCTTAAGAGTCTTGGAGGAGGTAAATCTGGAACCCAAGATTTATCAGATTCTTACGTAACCTATACACTTCTGCGTACAAGGAGTCATCACATGCTTGATTGTTCAGCTGATGATTAATCATTGACCCCTCTGCTCATCATCAGGTTCCCATCAGCCTCCAGATTTTCTAATAGTTCCAACTACCACACTATCGCTGGAAGTGAAGCGTCCGTAATTGATCCGATCAAGGAGCTTTGCCCAGGAGGTTAGATGATCATCAACAGAAAAATTTCCCATTTTTCCTCCTTTTGCATGACTCGAACTCAAAACTTCCTGTGAAGGAAAGCCTTAAGTGAGAAGATGAAACCATTTAGGCAACTCTTACTTGTCCTTTGGCTTAAGATTATGTGTAAGTGTTTAGAAGAGCAAGAAAGCTAAGATGATTTGTGAATGCTTCGTAATCTTTATTGAAAACAAAACTTGGCCTTATAAAGGCTTACAAACCAAACATTACTAGCTAACAACTTAATAGAAAAATTAAGAAATAAATCAGCTAAAAATCTTCACCAATCACTTCCTAACTAACCCATAATCTTCTCCATGATCTTTTTAGATAGGATTAACATCTTTGAATCAGCCTTCAACACTCTCCTTGATTCGAAGCTAGTAATAAACAAATAGTTCCTTAATTCTTCAAATTTTGTTTATGGTAAAGTTTTTGTAAATATGTCTGCTAGCTCATAAGAAGACTTGCAGAATTCCACCTTGATTTTTTCTTCAACTACAAGCTCTTGAATAAAATGATGCTTGATCTCTATATGCTTTGTCCTACTATGCATCACTGGACTTCTGGTCATGACCACAACTGAAGCATTGTCACAGAAAATTTAAGTGGCCTGCAGTTAATTTTGGTTCAAGTCATCGAGAAGTCTTCTTAACCACATTGCTTGACAGGCAGCTATAGTAGTTATAACATTCTCAGCCTCTGTTAAAGATAAAGCCACAGTTTGTTGCTTCTTAGACGCCCAAGTAATTGCTCCTGATCCTAGCAAAAAACAATTTCCTGATGTGCTTTTCCTGTCATCTAGTGATCCTGCCCAATCGCTATCAGAATATCCAACCAATACAAATTCGCTTGCCTTCAAATACCAGATTCCAAGTTCTTTGGTCCCAGCTACATATCGAAGTATCCTTTTAGCTGCTCCAAAATGCTACTTTGTTGGATTGTGCATGAACCTTGAGATCAATCCAACAGCAAATGCCAAGTTTGGACGTGTGTGTGTGAGATAAATGAGTTTCCCAAGTAGGCTTCTGTACTTTCTTGCATCTGCCATCCCTGTACCATCATCTGCAACCAGCATTTCATTCACGTTCATTGGAGTTGCTGCAACTTTGCAATTCATCATACCAAACTGCTTTAAAAAATCAGCAGCATACTTTTGTTGTGTCAAGAATATACCTTCTTTAAATTGCTTGACTTCTAAGCCTAGGAAATAATTGAGTCTTCCCATATTTGTCATCTCAAACTTGCTCTTCATGACCTCTTTAAATTCTGTAATCAACTTCAAAGATGATCCTGTATATATCATGTAATCAACATACAAACTCACCATGATAACATCTTCAATCCCTTGCCTTTTTACATATAAGGTTGGCTCATTCAAACTTCTCTGAAATTCATTCTGATGAAAGAATTCATTAATCTTGTTATATCATACTCGAGGAGCCTATTTTAAACCATAATGCTTTGTTTAATTTGTAAACTTTGTCCTCTTCTCTTGTAATCACAAAACCTTTAGGCTGCCCCACATACACTTCTTTCAAATTACCATTAAGAAATGAAGATTTGACATCAAACTGAAAAACAGTCCATTGTGATTGTGCAACTAATGCAAGAATCAACTTTACTGTTTCAAACCTTACTACAGGTGAGAATGACTCGTCAAAATCTACTCCTTGCTCTTGCACGTATCCTCGAGCTACTAATATAGCTTTGTGCTTCTGCATATTGCCATCAGAATGATACTTTGTCTTGAATATCCACTTCAAGCTGATTGCCTTCTTCCCTAAGGTAAATTTGTTAATTTCTAGGTCAGGTTTTTTCAATTGCCATCAGCTCCTCTTTCATTGCATTTTTTCAAACTTCACTCTCCAATGCAGCTTCTACACATATTGGATCTTCTACAAACATTGCAAAGGTGTAACTATCATCATGTCCTTCAATCTCATACTTCTTCTTAGGAATGAAGCCACGCTGACTTCTGTGCACCTGAGACACCTCTTCCTCACTCTATGATGTATCATTCTGTGGAGACTAAGATTCATCACTGATTTCTTGATCACCTTCGATTTCTTCATTAACAGTCTCCAGCTGATCCTCTTGATATGCATCCCAGACTGGGATCTACTTATTATCTGCATTCTCGTACTTTTAACTTTTATTAAATTGCACATTCCTACTCACCATTATTTTCTTCTTTTCTGGATCATACAGTCTATATGCCTTGGAATTGGAGCTATAGCAAACAAAGATGTATTTCTTTGTCTTTGATTCAAGTTTATGCCTATGAGAATTTACCAAGCATAGCACAATGAACCAAAAATTCGAAGATGACCAATTGAAGGCTTAAAATTATACCAAGCTTCAAATGGTGTCTTGTTCCATAGAGCTTTTGTAAGAGAAAGATTGAGCAAGTATACTGCAGTAGTCTACATTTCAGCCATTTTTTTCTTCTCCATTTCCTGTAAAGAATAACAGTAAAAGCTTGCTTTGTGGTTGATGTTAAACCAGATGAAGACATACCGATATAAGTCAGCAAAGGTAAATATAAACGTACGTATGTCTTTCGTTAACAGTGTTTAAACGTGTCGAGGATGCTCTAAAGCACCCGAGTTGCAAAAGTATGCACCAAGTGGTGAAATATGTTCTTTTAAGAGTAGAGGCATATCACAGCTCCGAAACATATAGATAAAGTTCCTGAAAATGGCTATGTATATATGAACCTGCCATTAACGTATGTAAAAGTGATACAGGAAAAAGAGAAGGAAATTGGGATTTCTTCTTGGAAGTAACTGTGATAGAAGTGATGACCACGTTGCCATGTCTTCTTTCATTTTCCCTTTTCTCAAGTAGTGTTAGCCCAACCAATCTATTCCCAGTTCCTCCATTGATGGGGACCTGAGGAATGCTTTTTATTTTCTAATAATGAACCCATGTTCACAGAGTTTTATGTCTACGTACGTGTACTTGTGATTAGTGTACATGTTCTGAAGGGTCGGTTCACGAACTTTGGCTCAGGATTCTGATGGGATCAAAACCTCAACTTACTTTAAATTTCAGAAAAAATGCCAAGTCAGGAGCCGGTGTTCGATGTTCCCGGAGAAAAAAAGAAAAGAAGAAAAACTAGATAGATTATGCTTCTCTGTAGTTTAAATCAACGACATCTAACCAGGAACTGTTCTCTCATAAGTTCATCATTTTTCCAGGAAAAGATTCGTGTAGCTCTTTATGTGCAGAAAGCAGCATTACATTTCATTGAAGGTATGATCTATAACACCTTAAATCACTAGTTAATTCATCTTCAACATCTTACCAGAATTTATTATTTGATGCAGCTGTTAATCGATTAGAGTCAAAGCCCTCTGAAAATGTAATGCAAGCTGGCTTTGCCATCGAAGCAGAAGAACTTGCATCAATTGCTCGAACCCAGGATATAAAGAGCTTGGAATCTTGTGGTGGGATTGAAGGATTAGCAACAAGAGTCTCCGTGTCTTTGGATCAGGGGGTTTCCTCCAGGGAAATATCTAACAGGCAAAACATTTATGGACAAAACCAATATGCAGAGAAACCTCCAAGGTCTTTTTGGATGTTTGTGTGGGAAGCACTTCATGATCTCACACTGATAATTCTTATTGTGTGTGCTGTTGTCTCCATTGGAGTAGGGATTGCCACTGAAGGATGGCCAAAAGGTATGTACGATGGGCTAGGAATAGTACTTTGCATTTTTTTGGTAGTCATTGTTACTGCAGTCAGTGACTACAAGCAATCACTTCAATTTAAGGCGTTGGATAAGGAGAAGAAGAATGTAATTGTTCAGGTGACTAGAGAAGGTAGCAGGCAGAAGGTTTCAATCTATGATCTGGTGGTTGGAGATATTGTTCATCTATCAATTGGAGATCTTGTCCCTGCAGATGGTTGTTTTATATCGGGAAATAACTTGTCAATTGATGAATCCAGCTTGTCGGGTGAGAGTGATCCGGTAAACATAAGCAAAAAGAGGCCTTTTCTTCTATCAGGAACCAAAGTGCAAGATGGGAGTGGAAAAATGATGGTAACAGCAGTCGGTATGAAAACTGAATGGGGTAGGTTGATGGCTACTTTGAGCGAAACCGGAGAAGACGAGACACCGCTGCAGGTGAAACTTAATGGGGTTGCAACCATTATTGGGAAAATTGGGTTAGCGTTTGCTACCATGACGTTTATAGTACTTCTTGGAAGATTTCTCGTAGAGAAGGCTGATCATCATCAGCTTACCAAATGGACCATTAGTGATGTTCTGCAGCTTCTGAACTTTTTCGCAATTGCAGTGACTATAATTGTTGTTGCAGTTCCTGAGGGGCTTCCACTAGCAGTGACACTAAGTCTTGCATTTGCAATGAAGAAATTGATGAGTGACAGGGCGCTTGTGAGGCATCTTTCTGCTTGTGAAACAATGGGGTCTGCTAACTGCATTTGCACAGATAAAACAGGGACATTAACTACAAATCATATGGTGGTAAGCAAAATATGGATATGTGACCAAATAAAACAAGTCAAAAGCAGTGATAATAAAGAAGTTCTGATGTCCTCTTTCCCTGAAGAAGTGTATGGCATCCTCTTGCAGTCTATATTTCAGAACACTGGTGCAGAGGTGACCAAAGGAAGAGATGGGAAGACTAATATATTGGGGACTCCAACAGATACAGCAATCCTAGAGTTTGGAATACTCTTGGGGGGTGATTCCAAGATCCATCGCAGGGAATCTGATATAATAAAAGTTGAACCATTCAATTCTGTCAAAAAAAAGATGTCTACTCTTGTTTCTCTGCAAAATGGTGGTGGGTTTCGAGCGTTCTGCAAGGGTGCATCAGAAATAATTCTGAAAATGTGTGACAAGGTCATAAATAATGATGGTAAATCTGTGCAATTATCTGAAGAACACAGAAAGAGAATATCAGATGCCATTAATGAGTTTGCCTGCCAAGCTTTGAGGACCCTGTGCTTGGCGTTTAAAGATATGGGAAACAATGGTGATAGTATTCCTGAAGATAACTACACACTAGTAGCTGTTGTTGGTATTAAGGACCCAGTACGTCCTGGAGTTAAGGAGGCTGTTCAGACTTGTTTAGCTGCAGGGATCTCTGTTCGTATGGTTACTGGAGACAACATTAATACTGCAAAAGCCATAGCTAGAGAATGTGGGATCCTGACAGATGATGGTTTGGCAATTGAAGGGCCAGATTTTCGCAAAAAAAGCCCTCAGGAAATGGAAGAGATAATACCAAAACTTCAGGTCTTGGCAACTGTTCAACATTCTTGATCTCTATTAACTGACTGAAGCTTTTCTTGAGATGTCTTAAGTTATGAAATGCAGGTTATGGCACGATCTTTACCTTTAGACAAGCACACACTGGTGACGAAATTGAGGCATGTGTTTAAAGATGTTGTTGCTGTTACCGGTGATGGAACTAATGACGCTCCGGCTCTGGCTGAGGCAGACATTGGTCTTGCTATGGGAATAGCAGGCACAGAGGTTTATTCAACTCCTGAATTTGCAATCTTGGAATTGTTTTATTCTTAAGTTAAGCTTCAATATCAGTTTTTTTCTCAAACTATCACCTGCAGGTTGCAAAGGAGAGTGCTGATGTGATCATAATGGATGATAATTTCTCAACTATAGTGAATGTAGCCAAATGGGGTCGATCAGTTTATATAAATATTCAGAAATTTGTACAGTTCCAGTTAACAGTAAATGTTGTTGCTCTTATGCTAAACTTCATTTCTGCATGCATCACAGGTTCGTGCATATCCCTCTTCTTCTCAAAGTTCCCTTCTCTTGGAGTATTTCTTGCTCAGAAATCTGAAAATTATGCTACTTCACTCTCAGTTGCAAGAAAAATTTCATGATATGTTTCTAAATTTACACCTATGATCAGGAAATGCTCCGCTTACCACTGTTCAGTTGCTGTGGGTGAACTTGATAATGGACACTCTCGGAGCATTGGCATTAGCTACAGAGCCTCCTTATGAGGGACTAATGAAAAGGCCTCCAATCGGTAGGAACGCACGTTTCATCACCAGGGTTATGTGGAGGAACATCATAGGACAGAGCATTTATCAGATCATTGTACTTGTGATCCTCCAATTTGATGGGAAACGGCTTCTAAAGCTCTCCGGTTCTGATGCTACAATTACCTTAAACACTGTCATATTCAACGCCTTCGTTTTTTGCCAGGTTTCCATAGTTAAATCTCAAGATGATATGCTTTTCTCCTTTAACTTGTTTCAGTAATGCTAATCTTTACTTCTATATCAGGTGTTCAATGAAGTAAACAGCCGAGATATGGAGAAGATAAATGTCTTCAGAGGTGTCCTGGAGAGCTGGGTTTTCTTGGGTGTTATGTTCTCCACAGTTGCTTTTCAAATTGTGATAGTAGAGTTGCTAGGCACGTTCGCTAGTACTGTGCACCTGAACTGGAAGTTATGGTTGGTCAGTGTCCTAATTGGAGCAGCAAGCTTACCTGTTGCTGTGATCCTGAAATGCATTCCTGTTAAAGTAAGCAAATGCAGTGAAATTCAGAAGCAAAATGATGGTTACCAACCTCTTCCAAGTGGCCCAGAAATGGCTTGAAACCTGATGGATCACACTTATCTCGACCATCAAAACCTTATGGCACCTTGACCTTTCATGGATCTCCATGTACTGGTGTTTCATTCATCTCTCAAGCAACATCCTGCACAGGAATGACAAACTTGGAACCATCATTTGCATCCATAAATTCTACACAATTACAATCTCTTTAGGAAAATTTTATGTTTGAAGTTAAAAACAGGGTCTTTAAATTCATGACATTTCATGTTTTTCTCGAGATCAGAAAGGTTTATTAAGTATTTTCAGGATTATATTTACAAATTCTGATCCTTTGATAATCGTGATTCTTTTGTTCTGATATAAATAGAACACTTGTCTGAGTAGCCTTTCTCCATCAGCTTCAGTATTTCCGTTCATCTCTTTTTCTCTATTTATAACCATTTAAACCGTACAATCTTCTCATCCTCTGCTAAAGTAAAACATCAATTCCAGAGTGCTTTAATCCCAAATCGTCATATTTCCGAATTGAATGATGAGCTTATACAATACAGTAAAAACAGACAGTTTCATTAGACAATATTAGGGCCTAAAACCCTTGAAGCTTGACCAAAATTCTAATTCCATACAACAAAGTTTCATCCATTTCAGACGTCTAGAAGTTACATGCTCCCCAGCAACTTCACTGCAATCACTTGTATGCCTTAAACTCAGAGACACCTGCAACTCATGTAAGCTAAAATGGAAGCTTCTTTGCTGGCAAACAAAGCCAAGTTCAACGAATGAAGGAATGACATGGAACAATATTTGATTGCCACTTCAGAGTGTTTAGTAACCAATTGTGAAGTTTCGAAATCCAAACTTGCTATTTTGTTACATGTATGTATACGTTGTTGACCACGGAAAAAAGAATGCCTACGTGATCAAGGTTTTTGACCAAGGAGTGATGGTCTGTAGAAAACATGGGATTGTGCAATCTCGATACGATCTCTTGGATCGTTCATTGTTTCATCTGTTAGGGCTTGAAGGATGGCCTTCACTCGAAACTCCCTGAAGGGGCAAAAATATTAAATGAATCAGGGTGCACCTCTAGACCTTACTTGGCAATGAATTGAAAAGAATGGATGAGCATCTTATGCAAAGTCAGGTTCATGCCACTTGACTTGAGGCAGAAAATCTAATAAAAGGATAAGCTGATGTTTGAGATGAACAAATGAATTTATTTGAAATAATAAAGGCAAGAAAATACCTTGATATAAGAATTTTATATAGCATCTTCAATATGGGGCACAGCTCAACCGGGGCTACTGGCTTGTTTTCTTCAGGATGTAGGACACTTAATGAAGACTGGTTAAGCAGCTCATAAAATGCTTTCACTGCAGAGACACCCTGCAATGGCAGTGGTAGAAGTCTTAAGTGATTCTTCAAGGTTAAACCGTCAAATTAGTCTGAGAAGATGACTAAAAGATGATCAATGCCTAAGATTTATCCATGGACTGTTCAAATCAGAAGAAGCATCATTATAGTTTAACAAGCTAGAGCATTCCTATTCACCATAAATAGGAGAGGCAAAAATCAATACCTGAATCATCCCCTTACCCTTGATGCTATCACCCATCTCAAGGGTCAACTCCCCTTTGGCCAACTGTTGACCATACCATGCATTACGACCTTTAAGTAAGGTAACATAAGTATCAGCCAACAGCGGGCCAGCAAGTCTTTCAGGTTCTTCTGCCAACAAATGTGTGATAAATATCATCTCTGATGTGCAGTGTGCAAAGTACACGGATTTACTGGTTGCACTCTCATTGGTTAGAGCAGCTACCATCCCTGTAAATTTGAGATTTGACGTCAGCAAGGAAAAGACTACCCTGTTGAAGACTACACATCATTTCCAAATGATATAATCGGACGAGTAATTCCCCTCTTAACTATCAGATGAAAATCAACTAAAAAGATCCTAACATTGTTCAGGGGAAGAAAAATGCCACTCTATTTCATGTTTCAAGGCTCACCCATCAGCAATACAAGGTTTAGACATAATAATTAATTCAATCTACAAGTTTAACATATGAGGAGGCAAACCCTACCAGCTCCAATGGCATAGACATTTTTCAAGCCACCCATAATTTCATGAGTAACAAGATCACCGTTATCCCATACTATAAAGTGAGGCTGTCTCAAAAAATTTGCCAATGGTTTCCTCCACTTTTCTGCTCCACATATTCGAGCATTAGCATATTCCTTGTTGTAAATTTCAGCAGCAATGTTGGGTCCTCCAAGATAGAGAATGTTCTCCATTGGAACTCCAGCTGAAACGCACGATGTTAGCAACAACAATAGGTACAAAATCCATACATAAATGGACGAATAAAATGCTTGATTATGCAAAATAAATAAAGGAATTTGATATTACTTGCTCGATTGATCATTTGTGTGGGAGTTATAATGCGTGTCTCTGGATCCAGCTCTGCCTCTACACCTTTAGCCAGAGAGATTATTATTGGCACAGTAATCCTTTCCTTCCAATACCAACTGATCTCCTCAAAGATCTCCTTTGTTTCAGTTGATGGCAATCCGTTTATGACAATATCAGCATCCCAAACAGCTTCCTGCAAGTTGGTCACGACTTTCAAAGGGCAAAGAGGGGTCTGTATCATATTCAAGCAAAAGCCATCTTTCAAAATTTCATCTGCAAACAAAGTTCTGTCACCTAATCTTGCCTCAACATACTTTAAATAGGCGCAACGCCTAATCAATCTTCTTAGGACATCTTCCCTTGAATTTATCACTTCGAACAACTGTTCAGCAGTGGCCTTATCAACCGTCCTACCATGCCTCCTCCAAATCCTTATCAGAACCTTTTCTCTTAGATGACCATAGCCATCTTGCAATAAAGCAGTAAAGACACTGCCCCAAGCACCAGCCCCAATTCCTACTATCCTCAACGGATCACCTTCTGCCTTACCCATTAAGGCTCGAAGCTCATCAAGCTTTTGTTCTATGGAGCCATTCAAGTTCTGGCAATTTTGAGTTAACTCATTTGAATAAACAGCATTATTTACAACTCGAATATTTTCAACCATCTTCTCCTTTCAATTACACTCCTCGTTGGGCAAATAAAAACTAATTGCTCAGTACCAATGCCAACACAAGAACCCTTTTATTATGTCCTAATAAAGCAGTTTTTAACCAACCACTATATGCCACAAAACAACCCAATTTCAAACTCTACCAAAGCGTATGGAAGCAAAAACAATATATACCTTCCTTAAGATAATCCAAAAAGATTATGCAGGTGAAGTTTGTCACCAAACCAGTCCTTCTCAGCCGACCATTGACCCAAAACTTTCAAAACTCTGTAACACATAGCTAGAGAAGACTATTTTTAAAATGGGTTATTTCGCCGCAAGAGTTCGAATCATTTATCCATTAGCATCAAGCAGGCAAAAGAACCCAGATAAGTAACTCGCAGAAGAAAAAAGTCAAGAAGCCAACTTTGATAACTCAGCCAACAACTTTGGTGATCTAACCCCACCAAATCAGTCAAACAGAAACGAAACAATGCCGAACAAAAAGGACCCGAAGGTAAAACCAACCTCCCTCTGTCGGTTTCCACAACGCGGTGATTCGGGTTGTGTTTAGTTCCGGTTACGTCAGAAACTTTCCACTCCCACCAAATACAACAATGGGTAGTCAATACCAACTCGACACAAACGAAGCTTGATGATACACTTGATAAGAAACAGTGTCCTGAAATGGAGGGAACGAAACAGTAGTAAAGCGCAATGTTCTGCCCTCGTATAGCGAAACAGTAGCACAACAGAGAACAAAAATTTGGGATACGTTTCTTGGAAGTAGTGACTGAACAGAGACGATGAACAAGGAGAAGAACGGAGATAGTATATAAGAAGAGCAAAACATTAAGTAAAAATGCGTGATGAGGTTGAGTCATCGTGTGCTCTCTTGAAGACAGGGCCGTTATTGATGGGGAAAATTATTAGATGGAACGTCCAACTAACTTTGATACTTTAGTCGTTGGCACATTCAATTAAGGTAAGATATGAGCAGAGATGGTAATGGACCAAGACAGACGGCCACTGGTTCGAGTAGGGATGCTATTTCAGTCTAGTTTCAGATTGGCCATTCCAATCCAAAGCTAATAAGTCAGACCTAAATTGACCGAACTTTAGGTTA